>JAQFZW010003716.1:0-12141 GCA_034687055.1 Heteromurus nitidus | reverse complement strand
AGTTGACCTAAGACCTATCACTGGTAAAAGTTTCAAAGCGATACTAAAATTGCATGTAGATATATATCCTCGTCAGTCAGAGAAGCGTGTTCGAGTGGCAATTGCCTTTACGAGTATCTTGGCGTTTTTCGAAGTTGGGATCTACCGAACCAAGAAATTCTTCTGGCACAAGGACACCCCTCTATTTTATCATTGGCAGTGGCTCCTTGGAGACAAGTTGTATGAGTCGATGCCGGCCACGTTCGCCATTGGAGCTTATCACACCTTTGCCTTCATTTATGGGATCAACTTTCTCCTCTTAATTGTGGCGATGATCGGGTGTTCCTTGAGCGTGATGAATTTTTACCTGAAAATGTTGCAGTGGAGCTGGAACGAAGAGCGAAATCCTCAACAACTCAACTATCGAGTTGCTCAGCTTCTAGCGCAGAGAATGAACGAAGGATTTCATTTGTTGATGGGGCTCATCTATGCGGACCTCTTCCTCATTTTACTCACAAATGCCGTCAACATTTTAACTCATCTTCGAGTTAGTGGAGGACACTCGCCAAACTTTGGAGTTGTCAAACAGTGCTCGTTGGGCACTGCGGTTGGAGTTTGTATGGTATTTGTGCTAATGACATTGGCAACCTCGGTGTCGAATTGCTCGAGGGGCTTCCTAAGAAATATGAATCTGAGAGTTGAATCTAATCGTGAGTCGAAGGTGAATTCACAATTTGTTAAATCCTGTGCAATAATCCAGGTTCAGGGTACCCCTTTGTTCAGAAGGCATTGTAAGCAAGCGTTCATCATGTTTGTGAATTACACTCTCGATCGAAGTATTGATGTAATTCTTATTATTTTGAGGACCTAAATATATGTACACAATATTATATTGATTTTTCGGATTTAGTTTTTCCGAGTTACATAATTGTATGAATGGCTGAAATGGATCACTTTTGCCATCAAATCTTCTTTCAATAATTTTCAGCCACTCAGCCTAAGCTAATCGATATATTGACCTGTATCTAAATTAATTAAATAAATTAGGAAAATTATCTTCGCAAGTATGATAGTGCGGCGACTTGTGTCAGATTATCTCTACACAATATCAATATGACATGACACGTTATTGACAATACTTTATTCCTCTGCAAATATATGAAGTATGCCAATGGTTTTTACCAAAATGAAAGTCCACGTACCTTCTGGCAACAAATCGAGTTTCACAATTGCATCTACTTGCAGAGTATGACATTGAGGCGTCCCAAAGGCAAATATGATTAAGTTGTTCATTTGATCCTCGCAGCACGGTGGCAGTTATGCTGAGGGTTACTAATTGACTTTATTGTGTGGCTTTGAAAGGATTTGATTTGGTAGCTTCTAAGCGGAGAAAGGACGACAGGGGAAAGCAATCCGCTAACCAATTCTTTGTCGAGTTATCCAATATTTGAAGCTTTTCTGTTTTCCACATCTTCTCATCACTCCTAAATTCTTGAAATGCCAACGAAAATCGTCAACGAAGTGACCTTGAGCATCTCACCTTTCCCCAAAGTACTGAAAACCTCTAGCCATCCCTCCTTTGTAACTACTCTAGAAATTTACAGAAACGTAATTAATTGCATGCGAATTGTGGGAAATACTGCATTTTTTATTGAGAGCGAGACAGGGAAGAATGGCATTGCTTTAATGAAATGGAAACCCACTTTCCTCTACTACGCTTCGAAAGTGTTCACCTTGCTCCTTCAGCTCTTCATCGTTGTCAGATTCCTTCAAATCCTACTGTTCTGTGGTTGCGACGACAGGTGTCCGAAAAGTAGTAAAGGGATGCTTCTGCTGGCGACGAGCAGCTATATTTGGATACTTTGCATGGCTCTCGGCATTTACTACTTGAGTCATGCGAAGGGTGGCGAAATTTGTGACTTTTTCAACAAAATAAATCAGATGGATTCTTTCATATTTGAGGACGGTAAATTAGACAAAATTTCTGGAATAAAACATAAGTTAATAAATTTAAATTCTTTTTGAATTTATATTTCAGACTTTGATGGGCGGAGAGAATATCTGGAAAAGCACCTTAAAATCTATAATCGAGTCAAGGTCGCTCTTCCCGTGGTGACCCTCTCCTCAATGCTGATGCTCTCCTGGAACCACTTGAATCATCCCAACTTCCCTGCTCGAGTGACCTCCTCCATCCTCACCAACTTTGACAATTTGTTCGAGTCCTACTTTGTTGGGATGGTGACCATCATCTCCTTCCTCACAGAGATCCTTTTCGTTCTGTATGCGTACATGGCTCTCTATCAGTACATGTTTGGAACTGCGACGGTCGCCAGAAGTTTCACCGGGTGGCTGGACTACCTTCTCGCAGAGTCCTTCAAACAAAATCTTCGACCTTCATCATTTGAAAATGCTGCGAGGAAGTACCAGATTCTGAAAGAGTTGATGAAGACTTACAACCGCATTTTCAGTAATCCAGCACTGTTCAGTCAGGGAATGATGGTTCTCCAGTTTACATGTTTGTGCTACATCCCGCTGAAGGGTGCATTCGTATTCCCATTCACAAGTCAACTCATCTTCATTACTTCGATACTACACTATTTTGCCCAACTCGTCATTTTGCTGCCTCGCCTGGGAAAGGTATTCAAGTTGTCCGGCCTGTTTCATGAGTATTGGCTTATGGCTCTGGAAGGGCTGGAGTTGGATTGGAAAGAAGAGCAAAATCATCATAATAATGGGAGTCATGTGGCCTTTTTGAGGTTGAAATTGAAACTGGAGAATTGTACTCAGTTTGGGCTGGAATGCGGGGGATGCTATGTCTTTACAACGAGCACGATTTTAACATTTTTTTCCATTGTGACTTCGTATCTGATTGTACTACTTCAGCTGGGAATATAGACGGGGCAATACGAGACTTTCCATGGTGGGTTTATAATTAATTAATTAATTAATTGAGACCAGTCTAATTAGCCCAACCATATGCAAACATAAGTTTATCAAACAAACTGATAGTTTGCTCTCAGCCAATTAATTAGCTAGATTAATTATCTAATTTCATTCTGCATGCATACATCCCAAGACTCCAGACAAATGTAATTTGGGTTTGGCACCGGAAGCATTTGTTTCGTCGACAACCGAGAATAAACGAGATGAAGATTTTAGACGAATTCCATATTTCACCTTCCCCCAAAATGGGGAAAACTCCAATATTGAACCCAATCATAAACAAAATTTTCACCGACGACTATTTCACTCGGACTCCAACTTTATATTCGTATCCTCCCCGAAAGTCAATGTTGAGTATTTACAGGAGCATCATAACCTACATGCGAATCCTGGGAAGCATCGCCTTTGTCCTTGAGAATGACAAGTTCATTTACTCCTCCAACTGGAGGACAATGGTGCCCTACTGGGCTTCCAGGCTATTCACCATCCTCCACCAATTCTACTTTGTTGGGAGGTTCGTGCAAATCATGTTTTGCTCCATTGACGACGGAATCTTCAACAACAAGGACAAGGGGGTCATCCTGTTGTCAATAAGTTGCTACATTTTGGTTCTTGCCCAGGCTCACGGGGTATTTCTAGTGTGTCACTTGAAGCGAGAGAAAATTTGCGAATTATTTTGCAAATTAAATCAACTGGATTCTGTTATATTCAAAAATGGTACTACGGCGGAAGTATAATTATAATTTCAGAGGAAATTTATTTTTAAATTTAATTTTCAATATTTTTAGACGCAGAAGGAAGACAAAAATATATTGACAATCACACTCGAGTTTACAACCGAGTCAAGTTCGGGATTCCTGGAGTGATCATCATTTCGATGATAATGCTCGCCTGGAATCACGCAAATCACCCCGCATTTCCCTCCCACATCACCTCCTGCTTCCTCACAAACTTTGACAATTTATTCGAAAATTGGGTGACTGGAACGATAACCATTTTCTCCTTCCTCGCAGAAATATTTCTCGTTTGCTATTCGTATTTGGCCTTGTATCAATTCATTTTCGGGGCGGTCACCTGCGCCAGGTGCATCAAATGGAGTTTGTACTACCTCATTCAACAATCATCCCTCCACTACCAAGGTCGGATTTCAAGGATTGAGTCCGCTGTGGAGAAGTTTGAGAAATTGAAAGAGTTGATGGAGGACTACAACTCGGTATTTGGCGGACTCACCTTGTTTTGTAAGGGAATGATCCTCCTCCAAATCACATTCATGTGCTACATCCCAAGCCAGAAGGTGAACGTGCTCCCACTCACAAGTCAGATGATCTTTTTGGCGACAATTGTGCATTATGTGGTGCAGCTGGTTATCATGCTGCCGCATATGGGAAGGGTGTTCCAGATGAGCGGTCAGTTTCGAGAGTACTGGCTGAGAGCGCTGGAGAAAATGGTGTGGGCGGAGGAGGAGAAGGGGTGGGATGTCAACAAGGCGGGGAAGATGAAGCTGAGGTTGGAGAATTGTCGACCGTTTGGATTCGAGTGTGGGGGATGCTACATTGTGACGACGAATACGATACTAACGTTCTTCTCGATTGTGACGTCGTATCTGATTGTTCTTCTTCAGTTGCGGATTTAATTAATTACAGAGAAAAAATTGTCCAGTCTAAATAGAGGATAAAACTTTGACCTTGACCTTGCATTTAATTTGAAAGCCTTTTCAATTTATTAATAAAAAAATAAAGTCGATAGATGATAATTGTTCCTTCCAGACGAAGATTTGCTTAATTTAATTAGAATTATGCCATCATTATTGCCCAAAGGAAAAAATCCACCAAATTTACAAAACAATGACGTCTTCTGGTTTTCGGTTTAATTAGTTGATTACCAATCTTAGCAAAGTACTGCTACGGATGAATACGAATGCAGTAGTGTCCCACTTTCGTCAGCGAGTGTAAGAGGCCGAAGGTTATTTTCATTCTCGAGTACGATGGAGACCGAAGCCCAATTCCCGTCTCCGTGGCAACAAAGTATGTTTGCTCCAAGAAAATATAATTCTCCACAAAATTTTAAAAGTATGCTCGAAGTTCAAAACCCAGTTTTAACTTGCATGCGAATTTTGGGAAGTAATTTATTCCTTCTCAGAAGTCCACATAATTACAAAGGAATCCCTCAAGTTCCCCATCTCACCTTGACAAATGATTTAAGAATCCGATTCATCTACTTCTTGACCAAATTTCTCACATTTTGTCATCTCATATTCTTCGTTGGACAACTTGTGAAAACAGCGCTTGCCGACAGCTCCAATTTTGACCAATTTGCAAATGCAAATGCCAGAGGCACTACCCTTCTCGTGATTAGTTGTTACATTTGGCTTCTAGTCATGATTCTAGGAATCTACTACGTCGTTCACTTCAAAGGAAATGATATTTGTCGATTTATGAACGAACTTAATTTACTCGATTCCATCATATTTGGAAATGGTTAGTAACAAAAAAAGAATTGACAGCTTTTGATAAAATTTAAAATTAAGCATTTTTAATTAGATTTTCATGGGAAAGCAAAATACATGGAGAAACATGTCAAAATGTTCAATCGATCTAAAATTATGGCTCCTTTGATCATCCTTGGGAACGCATTGACGCTCGCCTGGAACCATGCCAACGTTCCCCATTTCCCCTCACATTTGTCATCGTTAATGATTGGGAAGGGGGACCCCTTGTTCCCTGATCTCTACACAACGACATTTACACTATTTTCCTTTTTCGCAGAAACGATTCTCGTAATTTACAGTTTTTTGGCGATGTACCAGTTTTTCTTTACCGGTACCACGGTTTCCAAGTGCTTCAACTGGAGTATGGAATACCTTCTTTTGGAATCCGCGAGAGGAAATAATAACAGGCACCTTCCCAAATTTAAGTCGTTCTCGGGAAAATTTGAAACAATTCGAAACCTTGTGAATGACTACAACAAGGTTTTTGGAGGAATCACTTTGTTCTCCAAAGGAATGATTCTTCTCCAGCTGACCATTTTGGCGTATACTCCTCTCAAAAATATAAACGTTATGCCGCTCACAAGTTTGCTAATATTTTTAACAGCGGCAGTTCATCACGTGATGCAGATGGTCTTGTTGCTACCGGAAATGGGAAGAGTTTTCAAAATGTCGACGATCCTCCAGCAATGCTGGCTGACGGCTGAGAGCGTTTGAAAAGGCGACTGCGAGCGAGGCAAATAACTGGGAAATATTTAAGTTGAAGTTATCGCTGGAGAATTGCAAGCCGTTCGGATTGGAGTGTGGAGGATGCTATGTCGTCATGCCAACTACGATCCTCACATACTTGTCCATTGTAACGTCGTACCTAATCATTATGTTACAGTTGAATATTTAAAAAATGCAATTCGAAATTAATATTTTGTTCATAATTGCAAATATTTTATTATATTTTTCATGTTCCGTTATGCTTTCAAACTTTTGTCCATTTTAAGTGTCTGGTGCGCTCGATTTTATTTTAGTATTGATATTTTATGGTGTACAACATAAACATAAACCATGTTAAAGAAGTAACGTATCACTTCAAATTATCAACATATGCCTTTAAATTGTGTATACATTTCCGAGCGAGATCATCATGATTAAAGGTAAAAAATTAAGTTTGAAGTCCTTAAACGCAAGCCCGTCATTATTTTCCTGTACAACTTGAACTCGAAACTGGAACTAGACTCCACCAAACGCAATGAGACAGGCATGTTATTTGGTCATTAAAAATAAATAGGAGCGATTTTGAAGTGGAAGTGAAGTTAATACGAATTTATACTTTCATTGGGAATTACTGACGCGTCAGGCGTCACAATAAATGGTTTCCAAATAATTTCCTACGTTTGGAATGGAATCTTTTGGCCTTTTTACGGGGCGTGGCGGCGTGGGACATGACAACAAACCCGTCCAATCTTAGTTATGTTTTTTTCATTTTACCGGAACAACCTGGATAAGCCATGCAGATTATGTAGAGCAGTAGATTTCAAGACCATACCAATCTTTTTTGTGTCATTCATTTTTTATGCTCCAGAAGAAGTGACTATGATTCATTCATGTGTGTATCCACTGTAACATGATAAATACACAACACAGAAGGTTCTTGAGCACTAAACAGAGTAGTCGTGGGTAGATAATATTTTGGGCTTTGCCATGTCATATTTTGCAGCAAAAAGTAAAACTCTCAAAATTGGCCTGAAGATTTAAATGTGAAGAGTGACTTTATCCTATCACTTGACACGCGAGGTAAGTTGAGCGCTGAATGAAAACAAAAACAGCGAACACTAATTGGGTTGCGTGCGCTTTGGCAAGCACAGGCGCATTTCGATTTCGGAATCCGAAATTCAGATAATCTTATTGTCTACAAAAGAAATCGGAATCTAGGTTCTTAAAGGATTACGAGTATGGAAAATTTTATTTTGAGAGGTTTCCAAACACTACAAACTTTTGAGCCTTGCCACGAATAGTTTCGGGAAATTATTAAACAGGATTATTAGGTGGACTGCTATTTATAAAATGACTTTTATAGTCACAAAAGAGTTGAATATTTTGTGTCATTTCCAAAAACCCGGGTGAAAACTATGTTTGCTCTTTTTGCAACTAAAAAGTTATTACAACCAAAACATGCAAACCGCGACACTAGTCATCTACCTTTTATATTGTGCTTCTTCAACAACTTCAAACTTGAATTATTTTTCGAATACTTTAGAATCTTGTGCATTTTTAATATTGGAAACCATAATCTTTGAGAAGTACTTCCAGTGCTCCGTGTCCTTTCTAAATGACCAAAGGGTGTGGTTCTCGCAGTGCCCTCCTCAGATGTCAACATTTTTTCAGAAAAGTAGTACAAATGTAATCCCAATTACTATAACAGACTTCGGTTAACCTTTAACCTATAACCTTTTGATTGATTTTGCGGTTGCAGTGAGCTTTGATAAGGGAGATCATACTTCATTTTATAAATCGCAAGAAATTTTCTCGCCTTTCAACCTTTCGTCATGATGTTCGAGAAGAGAGCCGTCTTCCTCCAAGAGTTCTTGCACATGTTTGCCAGAACTTTGTGCAAATGGGGTTTCAGAGTGTTTGGGAGAAAGTGTATGCCCGACGGCTGGAGCAGGAGGGATTCGGGAAGTTGGGAGGAAATTTTGGGACGAGGAAAGCATACAGTCAACAATTGTTCGAGGAAGAGAGTGTTTCTTCGTTGAAGCTGGAGCATTTCCAGGGCTCATTCGGGATCTTGTTGGTGGGGATTTGTGGAGCATTTGTTGGGCTCGCTGTGGAATGTGCTTTGAAGCATTCTTTCAAAGGGAATGTCGTTCTTTTGTGAAACACCATCAAATAATCCATGCCATCTTTAACTTTAATGTTTGTCCGAATGCATAAATAAATAATGGCCGTTTATTTCCAGGAGAAAACAAGAGAAAGTAACGTACATTACGAGCATAACGAATCGTAAACGTTAGATCTTTTACGTAAACATATAAGACAGCTTTATGTTTAAGCCTGGAGGTCCAAATAGTGACACCAAAGGCGGCGGCGCCGGGCTTGTGATCGGCTGCTCGTCGTACCATATTTTGGGACTTGACCAACCTGGGGTAGTGGTGGTAGTTGACCAACCCTTTGTCGTCGTCGGTGGGCTTGTCCAACCTTTTGTGGTGGTAGTGTGACTAGACCATCCTTTAGTTGTAGGAGGGCTTGTCCATCCCTTCGTGGTAGTGGGCTTGGACCACCCTTTTGTCGTAGTTGTTGTAGGACTTGACCAACCTTTCGTAGTGGTTGTGGGGCTCACCCATCCTTTCGTGGTAGTGGGAGCTGACCACCCTTTTGTCGTAGTGGTCGTAGGCTTTGCCGTGGTCGGACTTGACCATCCTTTCTCACCCTTCCTTACTGGACAAGTAGTTGGTGGCCGATACTCGTACAAGTTTTTGGGATGACTTACTGTCGACGATGGAGCTGGAGTGCTAATTGATCGTAAATTCAACCGAGCTAGTTGGAGTATAGATGTCGCTGCCGCAACCTCGTCAGAATCAAGTTGTTTTTGCTGCCTTTCCAAGGCTTGGTGCACCTGCCGTCCAGACGCGACGTAGTTTGGGCAAGAGGCTTCATGCAAGCCGTATTTCTGCTGACGGAATAGGTCCGCCCTCTGAGCTGGAGTCCATGGCAAATAGTCAATTACTTTGGAGAGGGGAAGACCAACGTGTGCAGGATTCACATCCGCTGTGACTATCCTTTCGTGTCTTTCCGTTTCCCTTGATTAATTAATTTTTTAGATTAAAAATATTAAAAATCTTCATTCGAAAATGGAAGATAACTAATTTCAGAAAAGGATTAAAAACCATGTCATGTTGAGGACGCCAAATCTCGCCATTGTCAACTTGGTGGGGAGCTCACTCGTGCAATACGTGTGCGGAATTCTCCGTTTCAAGTATAAAAATGCCATGCACATTTCGCTATTTGTGGAGAACCCTGAGAGCGTGGAGCCCTTCCTTCCAGAGTTGTTGTAAGCACATTCTATTGTTTCAAATGCAATCAAAATTATTTTGTTTCTAAACCGTCATTCCACAAAAAATGAAATATTTTTTTATAAAAATTTTACGCATTGTTAGCTGATCTCCAGGCAACACTTTCAAACGTTTCGGAAGATATCTGACTTGCTGCACATTGAAGTCGTAGTTGTCATCGTTCATCACCCACGGAAGCTCCTTATCACCTCGGAAATGCTTCAGTCTCATTCGTCGAGCTTCAAGTTTCAAAAAAATAATTCTTACAATTTGTCTATTAAAGTTAATTAGTTAAGTTAAACTAATTATTAAAATATTGTATTAATAACCAGCCGTATGCCCGTGCAAGGTCACTCCGAAAATCTCCATTCCTCCTGGTTTCTCCAGCATGTTTCTTGTGCACTGCGGACCACAGTGGCCAGCAATCTCAAAGCCTTTCGATTCGGGCGGGATGGTAAACAAGCCGAAAACACCGTAGCCAACGAACATGATTCCGGCGTTGTTGGTTCTGTTAAAAAAATAAAGTTATCCTTGGAAATTAGACATTTTCTTCGATTTAAAAAATCAGGTTTTTATTCCACTGAAAGTCTTCGTCAAGTTTACCTGAGCTTCGAGCTTAGTTGGAAGTCCACTCCGCTTTCTATCACCAAATCCTTCCTCTCCTCAGGATTGTCGTAGTGACTCTCAAAGAGGAAGTAGTCATTGGGCAGCACTTGGAAGCCAGTATCTTCTGGAAGCTCGGCTCCCTTTCCCCCAACAGCCCACATGTGGACCAACTCCCGACAATATTCGGAAGGCAGAGAAGGCCTATCATTCAGATAACACTCCTCCCCAGATTGGCCCGCAAAAGGCTCAAAGAGCTCCCTCGGATCCGCGCCCAGTGGAGCACTGCACCTGTACACCAATTGGTGGTGGACGTGTTTCTTTGCCAACTCATTCGAAAGGTATGGTCTGAACTGATTTTAAGCAAAACATCAAAAATATATTTTTAGGTCCTGGAAAAAATTAAAATGACTGGATAATTTTTATGAATTATACTTACGTCAACAATTTGATGCTGTCTCTTAATTTTCGGCCCTTTGACGATGCTACACCAGTACGACGTATGTCTTGGGGGAACCTTCAGCTTCCTCGAGATTCTCCAGGGCTTCCAGGCTGGATGATTGTGAGGATGTTCCAATTCGGGGTCTTTGAAGTAGATTGGCATGTGTCCTCTTGGCTTGAAACCCTCAGTTCTCTTGTGGTAATTAGGCTTGCTCATCCCATAATCCCAAATGGCGTGAACTAGGCCGTCCTGGATAACAAAATTATAAAAACAAACATGAATTCCATGATTCATTTTTATTCGTTAAAAACTGAATTATACTGAAGCTTTTCTTACATTAAATGACACATCCTCTTCATCACAAGTGTCCAGCTCCCTCTCAATCGTCAGCGTGACTCGATGCGCATTCTTCTCTCCTTTCAGAATCTTCCAGTCTTGTCTCACATCCTCGCTCAGAATGTTGTCCTCGACTCCATTCATATCGACAATGTATGGCTTTCCATCGTCGTCCACTCCGCAAATGGCCACATCAGCGCCCTTCACCTGGTTTCGCCTCGCCAAGCCAAACGCAATGTAGCCATTGGTCTCGGCAGAAATGTTGAAAATGATGGATTTCCGTAAGGAGTCCAGGTCCCACTCTAACGTGAAGTCGACATCTTTGTCCAAAATTGCTTTGTGATGATTTGTGTGATATCCTTCGCTAAGAATGTCAATTTCGATATCCGTTGCAGGTGGAAGAAGGGGGCGCACTTCACTCAATAACGTCAAGATTACCAAAATTATTCCGAACAAAGTTCGAAAACAAAATTGCAATTTTGGCTTCATATTGCCAGCTTCTTTGCAAAATTTTATTTTTATTTTGAGATCTAAAATTTTTCGTTGTTAGCAGATTGCCAACAGCGGAACAACTGGAAGTGGAGAGTGGAACTGGTGTGGTGAAATGAGTGAAGATTGAGATAAGAGCTCTTATCATTAGTCATCATCGGTAACGTAACATATTTCATTGAGCCTTCTTCTCGAAGTGAAGTCTCGTGTTTACTTCAAGGGATGCTTTTGTTTTAAAAAAAATCGGCAAGTCAAGCGTAACTAAAAGGTTAATAAAGCAAAGAAATCTTTGCTGCGTTAATTGAGTTCGTAATAAATCCACACAATAATCGTGAGTTGTAACTGTGAAGGCGAGATGAGGGTACTACTTTTACACTACTTTTCCACATCGCTGACTTTTGACTTCATTTTTATTCCTCGTCGTAGATCAAAGCATTGGGAATAGTTGGAATTCAGATGTAATTTAGTACCTTTTCATTTTCATTGTTAAGGAAGGGTACCATAAAAGGAAGGATTATTTAATGTGAGGTAGTTCACGCCTACACAATTTTGATAACGTGTACCTTCCTTGTCCGATTCCTCTCTGATTAGCATAATAATAAGTAAGTACTCTGAGAGAGTCAAATAGCTTTTTTGCTTAATTAGTTGATGAATCAAATGAAATGAGAAGGCTCTCTTCTCCGATGACAGATTATGTTAGATTGTGATTTTATGAGTCAAGTATGTAACTGACAAAAGCGGATCTCAGTTCAGTTCAGTTCAGTTCAGATTTATTAACGTGTTAACCAATTTCAATTACAATTTAGCAATTGCTCTCCCAA
>JAQFZW010003715.1:0-12141 GCA_034687055.1 Heteromurus nitidus | reverse complement strand
AGTTTATACACACACACTGGGTTTTTCTTATGGTGTTGGACCCACGGTAACTTTTTCGTTAGCATATGTAGGAAGATACAATGAGGTAGAATCGGAAGGATTGACAGTTGCAACTTCAGGGTATTCCTTGGACCATTTTTTGCAATAAGAAACCGACACACCGAGTCAAATAACAAGAGGTCTGTAAGGATTTATTATTATCTTTGGTGAATTTGTTAATTGGACAATTTGAAATACAATGTATCTTTTGTGTTTTATTAAAATATCTTTAAAAAAGGTAATTTTGAGTTCATCAAATTTATTATCAATTTAGAATTGGGAAACAAATGCACTCACGTTACTTCACGATTACAAAATTGTTGTACATCGCGAATAAAATATCATTATTTCAGAATTAACTAGAATTTTAGGTTGTACGTAATGAAATGTTATATAATATATTCGACGCGCTGCGCTTCCAAATTACATTAATATTGCAAACATGACATAACCAAAGGCGCCCAGCAAAAACCCGGTGATGCCCCAACATCCACAAATTGAGGCTCCTCCTCTGGCTCCAAAGGATTGGGCTACTGCGAAGCAAGAACCAGTGGACACATTCCCAATGCAAGAGTGGACACAGGAAGCAGGGGTTCCTCCTCCAATTCCATCATCCCGACATCCACAACAATTGACAATCAGATGTATTGCAAAGGGTAGCGCAACAGCTCCCAAAACACCAAATCCAAGGATTTTCCCACTTCGCCAAAAAACTTCGTCCAATAGTTTGGATTTTCAGTGTCGCTCTCATTCGGTGCTGGTGATGATGAGTTTGAGTTGATCTGGATGTTATCAAAATTGTCCGTAATTATTTGCAATGGGGGGTCTCCAGATGGATTTGATTCTACGGACTTGGCCGCCACAGTTGATATTGCAAATGCGAGTGTTAGGTACGTGGCAAATCTCACTTGCAATTTCATATTGCACAAACTTGAAAACTTTGGCTTGCACGAATGATTTACGGTCACACCCCGAGAATTAAAAAAATCTTATCTGAGGATTTAGAGAATATTCTGCTGATATTGTAACTCGTGGCACTTTTATTGAAATGCAAAAAATATTGCCGTCGAATGATTCTTGTACACTTTTAAATGTTTTAAACGTTGAATGATAAAAGATTATATTTGTTCTTGGTAATTTGACAGTGAACTGCTGCTTGAATGTGGTATGGAATGCCGACTACATGCGAATGACGTGGATTTATGAGAATACGATAAAAAATTACACGAGAACGAAAACGTTTGTAATCGTTTTCCAATTCCACGAAAATGTGAGCTGAAAAGAACAGTTTTTGAAAGGAGTAGCAACCTAGCAACTAGCAAGCCATGAAGTGAAGTGAGTGAAGTCACGGGACCATGAGCACGGAAGCATGGGAACATTGCATATAGACAAATACATTTTTGTATGATCATTTACTGACGGGGACAAACATATATGAGATACGTATATCATGCATACGGTATATGCTCACATTCCTATATTCACGATGATAAAACAATATTTATTTTCATTTTTGGAGATAATATACTTGAGGACGAACAAGTCACAAGTGTTGTCTTTTGGTTATTCATCAACAGGAATGACGAGTGGTGTATTTATGTATGTGTGTATATGGCGATGACTAACAAAGCCATAAACTTTATATTATTTTGAAGGAGTATATTTTTACATCAACATGTTTTATCTGAGGAATATTGGTTCCTTGCCTTCCTTTCCTCTGCAAATGATGACCTGAAACTGCATTGATTCATTTATGTACATCTGCGAGTCAGAGCGCGATTGACAATCTTTGTCAATTCAATTCTACTTTTGTTGAACACTCTCAATATTTTCCTTGTGACATAAAACTACCTAAGATCCAGAGCCCTGTTATGGCTACAATTCATGCAACTTTGTCTGTTCGAACTGCAGCGAAGATGGCTGCCTCAAGCGACCTCATGAAGATTGTGGGGATGGGTGAACGTGTCCGAGCAAGTTGAAGTTCATTTCCACAGCCACGACAGAGACGGAGATGGCCACCATTATTGATCTTCACGAAAATCATGCAATGATCATGAGCGATTTTTTTTGGAAACTTCACTGTTCCAATGCAAGATTGTAAGAAGATTTTTGCCAAGTTTGCCAAGAATGCGAATGGTAATCTGTGAAATCAATGAACCATAAAAATAATGTAATTATTTAATGTTCGACATTAAAGTTGATTTAATCTGTCAATATGTCCTTCAATATCGTCTATTCCATACTTAATAATGTAATTCAATTTTTATGTCTCTGAGCAAACAATAATGTATTATCAGTTCACAGGAAATCGACCTGCTTTCATGAAATACGCTGCTGTAAGGATGTAGCACATAAAACTGTACCATGGAAAAAGACAATCACTTCATTCATAATTGTGAGTAAGAGTCTTGAACTCACGCAGACGTCTTGAAGTGCTAAAAAATAAAATCGTAAAAAAATAAAATTCAGAATAGCTCAGGACCAACTCTCGATACGTTCACTCGTAACATAGTTTTCAGTAGCCCCCAGCACTTGATAAAAAATACTAAAATCATGATATCACCGCCACAGATAATATATGTTCTCCTCCTGTCTTCAGCTACACTGTGCTCATGGCCGCCAAAGGAAAAGCGCCTCATAACACTATTCGGCACAGGACGCAAAGACCTTACTGGAACGTGGATGACTCCAAAGGAAATCTTCAAGCTTGTTAGAGCACGCAAGGGATTTATGGATATTACCAATGTTCCAAACTCGACCATAGAACAACTTGCTCTTAGCGGACGTGCTGAGAAAAGTAAAAAGTTTGATAAATTTATATTCCTTAGATAAATGATAAATACATGATAAATGGCAAAATATTTAGCTGATCATTTCAATTTGGATATTTCTAGTTTATCCCATTCCAACGGAAATCAGATTTGAACATATTGTGACCGAAAAGTTTAGAAATATTCGTATCAACCGAGCAAGGCAATATGTGCAAACGCTCTCTAGATACAAGACGCGAGCATCCAATAGCAAGCAAGGAGTGGATGCGGCAACGTGGCTCAAATACGAGATTGATTCCTTCATTAAAATATACAACTTACGTGCTCCAGCCTCAGTGCGCCTCGGTCCTGGAGATATGAACGTGAGCACAATTATCGTCCAACTTGAAGGCCAAGCTGAAGATCCAAAAATGAAGAAGCAGGTAATCGTGTTGAGCGCCCACATGGACTCCATCAATGAACGATGTTACGACTATTTAGACTACGACAATGGCATCGAAACGGAATCATACAAAGACTGCGAGTCGCGCCAAGAGGCTCCTGGGGCGGATGACAACGGAAGTGGCGTCAGCGTTCTACTCGAAACATTGGTTATCCTTGCCAACTCAGACATTATTCCGAAAAGAACAATTGAGTTTCACTTTTACGCAGGAGAAGAGTATTACATCAGGGGAGCCGAATTTGTTGGCAAGGAGTATTGGGACAACTACACGCAAATGATTGGATTGCTGAACGTTGACTGTGCAGGGTGGCGAGCTGAAGGCTCACCCAAGCAGGTTGGAATTCACGATGTCGAAGAAACAAATAGTCAGCTGACCGAGTTTGTGTACAAATTGGGGAAGAAATATTTGAAATATGAGGCGGTAAAGGGGAACTTTCTGCACGACGGATCGACTTCCGATTATGAGGCTTGGTACTGGTTTTCATACCCTTCGGCTCATATGCAAGAGATCAAGTTGACTCCGTTTATACACACGTGGAAGGACGAGTACGATACTGTTGATTTTGAGCAGGTGGTCGAGTTCATTAAGTTGTCCATTGCTTATTTGATAGAATATGCAGAGCCGATGAAGAATTTTAGTGATTCGTCAGAAGGTCGGGATCCGCTGGCTGGACGGGCTGATAATATAAGACCTGGCCTTACTCCTGTTAAGAAGACATGGGCTGTTTATGCAAAAAAGTAATTTTTCAATTGAGTTTGGTACATGATTTTATTGAAAAGTTTTATGCTTTCCTTTTCAAATTTTGTTTCAAAGCGAATTCTTAAAATAAATACATCTTGAACTGAGGTGGTCATTATATTAAATCGAATTTCCACAGTTAACACTTTCTCCAAAGATTGACAAACTTGACAAAAGTCAAGTTTCATGCATGCATCAGATACTTATTGCTTTGCAACTTTTTTTTACCAATTAGAGCACCTTTAGTTGGAAAGATTTATTCGGCAAAAAAATAATAATCGGCGTCTGTTTATACGTGTACGTACAAACAAATCACCTTGCAAAGTCAACAAATTGCACAGAGTTGGTATATTATCGTTCTCAAATGTAATCGTTATCTTATATTATTTGCATTTAGTTTACACAAAAAATTCCAGAAAAAGTCGAGACAATTCACAAAATGTGAGTCACGAATAAACTTTCAGCATTTCTAAAATAATAATATGACATAACTGGTAAAATTTTATAAAGTCGCCGAAATGTTTCCGAATTATTTACAATAACTCAAACTACTGCATAAATAACGTATCCAAGTGCACCCAGGAAAAATCCGGTGATGCCCATACATCCACAAATTGAGGCGCCTCCCCTCGCTCCAAAGGATTGAGCTACTGCGAAACAAGACCCTGTTGACACATTCCCAATGCAAGAGTGGACACAGGAAGCAGGGGTCCCTCCTCCAATTCCATCATCCCGACAGCCACAACAATTGACAATCAGATTTATTGCAAAGGGTAGCGCAACAGCTCCCAAAACACCAAATCCAAGGGTTTTCCCTATTTCACCAAAAGCCTTGGCCCAAAAGTTTGTATTTTCGGTGTCGCTCTCATTCGGCGCTGGGGATGATGAGTTTGAGTTGATCTGGATGTTATCATTGTCCGTTATTATTTGCAATGGTGGGTCTCCAGGTGGATTTGATTCTACGGACTTGGCCGCCACAGTTGATATTGCAATTGCGAGTGTTAGGTACGTGGCAAATCTCACTTGTAATTTCATATTGCACCAACTTGAAAACTTTTGCAGAATATATTTATGGTATGATTACTCGTTTCACTTTTAATGAAAGACGCCAAATTATTGCCGTTGAGTGACTCTTGTATCAACACTTTGTAATATTTTAACCGTTAAATGATTAAAGATTATATCTATGTTCCTGATTATTAGACAGTGAGCTCCTACTTAGATGTGGTATGGTAATGGTATGCCGACTAAATGCGAATGATACGGATATTTGAGAATGAATACAATAAAAAGTACACGAGAAAGAAAACGTTTGTAATCTTTTCCACATTTTATTGACCGAACCTTTGAGCTGAAAAGAACAATTGAAAAGAATATCAAAGCAACCCGTGAAGTGAGTGAAGTCACGGGAGGCATTGCTTCGGCAAATACATTTTCGTATGGACAGTCACATGCATATATATATTTGCACTCTTTGTATCACATCGATCACGATACGATGATAATAGGCAATATTTGCATTTTTTCAGATAACCTACTTGAGTTGGTTGTTCATTCACCTCAAGTAGGAAGGTTCTATGCAGTATCTATGTATATGTAAAACCTAAAAAACATTAATTCTATAATTTCAAGGAGAAAGCATGCACAAATGAGTTCAATATAATCATTGCCAATAAAAGTCATTTATTTAAAATGGGCAGATATAACTCATCAATTTCAGCAGTCTCATTTTTGATGGATTATTGGTCTACACCGAAGACGAACACAGTTTATCTTCTGACGGAGATTTGCTCGAGGAGAATGTGTAATAAATGGTTGTAATTTGCAAGTCATAAACCAATTATTAGCTGCGTGTATGTATTTCTACGATATACGCTGAGGTAAGCTGTACCACAGAAAAAATGAAATCACTTCATTTGTAATTGTGAGTAAGAATTATGCGTCTTGAAGAGGTAAACGAAAATTGTAAAAAATGCAATTCAGAATAGCTCAAACCTGAATACATTCACTTGCCACATAGTTTGCAGTAGATGAGTTCCATTACCAGACCACCAGTACTTCATAACAAAAATAGTAAAATCATGTTATCCTCTCTTTAGAGTTTGCGAGTGCTGTGAATTTATCAATATTTATTTACATAATTCACTTTTGTGGCAAGTTCATCCTTTCAGACAGTTACATAAAACACGACCAACTTCCATAATTCATTTATGGTTTATAAGATAAGGTCATGATTGCTGATAAGGTTGGAAATAAAAGGTACAATATGTGGAATGGTGTATATAATGAATTTTAATACAAGTGTTTTAAGCAAACCGGCCGTAGCTTCAGAGGCTCTATGCAACGTGCCACAGTCAAAATGTAAAGTACAAATCAAAGGTCAACAATAATGCATAAATTGCATACTAAATACATACATACATACATACATATTCGATTGATCCTTGATTCCATTTTCATGCAACCTAACTAATCACCACGAGTTATGTCCCACTCATAAGGAATATTTTGTTCATAGTTTTCAATTTTTCCAAGCTGCGTTATTTGTTCTAATATTTTGGTAATGGCATAAAAATTCCTTCTTCTTTAGCTCTCAAACTGAACGGTTTTTTGCTATTGGTAGATAAAAGCACATGTAGCAATTGGACATGAGTGATGATATGTGCCGACCATCAAATGAGCGCTGTTCCAAATTTTTGTTCATGTCTGGGATGAGTACACCCTTGAAATAATTTATATCAAAGAAAGCAGATTAGTTCAACATATTCGAACATCTTAGTTCTACTTTTTTAAATGTTTAACTTACTCCAGAATATGAAAATGAGTCGAGATACCACCAGGGTGAGTTGCGATTCTCTCCTTCCCTAACATAAGCTGTAAAATGGTCACCAGAGAGACAAATGACAGCAGAAAGAATCATCCTCGATGAAAATTTGTCTCCTTCATTTTCCTTCCTCAAAAAGTTTTCCAAGTCAATTTCCGGATTTGGATAAATTTTGTTAAACAGTGGTTGCCGTCCCTCAGTAACGGGCATTTTGATGATGAAGCCTGGCTGTGGAATGTCTCTCAGCTTGAGATCGGAGTCAGCGAAAGAATATTCCAGAAGAGTCTGTACATCAATTTCAGCCGTTGGCTTGGGCATATCTGCTTGCGTTTGAAAAACATAAACACAGTCTGCACTGTCGTCGTCGAAGAAATAGAATCCTGGAATCTTCAAAATGTCCCCAAAAAGAGATGAAATAAATTGTTCTGGATCTGAAAAATTGATAAATTTTAAGCTTAAATAAATAAACAGTTAAAAATTAATAAAATAAAGTCTACTTTTAAATCCATTAAATTGGATTAGAACATTGTTAATCTCACCCATTTCATCCCAATTTTGATCCGGACCAAACTCGGAAAGTAGATCCCGCAAACTAGACATTATTCCCGTGTCCAGTTTCAGACTTTGGCTAGTGCTCAATGAATGAGCAATCTCGTCTTTGAGAATTTTCCTTAGATTTTCCACTGGAGAATTTGTATTCGGACTTGAATCGAGGATCTGATGGAACGCCCTTGTGAAGAGGAAGATGCTGTTCAGCAGTGAGTCCATGTAGCACCATTTAGTGCTGATTCCTTCAACCCCAGACACCATTTTGAATTTCGAACGTAAAATGTAGCCCGCATTTTTAGTTTCTTCAGTGGATTCCGGATTAGGGTTTACTTGGCTACGTCCGCTCTCTTGAACAAAATAATTTGAGGGGTGGTCCTGTTCTAAATCTGGTTCCTTTATATTATAGGAATGCCTGCGTTTGAAAATGAAATTTCTACGAGAGAATAAGCTTGTCATTTTAAACTTTAGAAAATGTTTAGACTTAAAAATTACTTTCTAAATTACGACTTTTGTTCAGAACTACTCAGGCCGATTAAAACACGTGTGATAATATAAGTACGTCTGAAAGTAATGAGCACCTTTTCAAAGGAGAGAAACAAAGTTCAACTAGTTTTGTATATCTCGACACATTTGCAAAAAACCATATTTATGCAAGCAGTAAACTATGACATACCCTAGCCGTGGAAAGAGTTTCATAAAAGCAGATATGATAAGAAATTAAGATAAGTATCGCTTCAAGCATGCACTGCTGTCAATGACAAGTCATCAGCTTATTAAATTGATAAATTGCTAAGGATGAAGGTTTCACACTTTGAGCCTGTTTTGTTTCATAATTAATAATGCCGTACAAACCTGGAAAATATGTATGTATGCGATAAGAACTTTAAAATTTGTATTTACTTAAACGACCAGTTGAGGTTCGAGCAGTGCCAATACTTTGTTGTACAATTGTGATAACATTTTAAATAATTAATTCAGAGACTTGCTCTTTGTTATTTACATGATTTCACAAAACCTACTCAAAACGCAAGTGATACATCGACCGCAGTGTTCATTAATGCCGGCTTGGTCTGCATAATCAAGAAAAATGTCCTCTGCAAACAAAACCTGATAAGAATTGGGCCCCTGTGTCTGTCAACCAAGTGAAACGGGCCTGTTTTTAAGCACAACCGTCTGCATGATTTCAAAGTTTTTCTCCAAACCTTATTGCTCCCCTCGCCCCATCGATCCCAAATTGAAAGTATTTGGGAGGAGAGTAAAATTGGGATAGAGCCAAAGTGAAGGAAACATGCTATGAATGAGACAGCAGCGAAAATAAATAGGACGACGAGAAAGATGAGAAAATTGGAAAGGCGGTTGTTCAGAACGACAACAAAATATAGCCAAGAGATAATCATTATGCTTCCAGTGAATTGCACGTTGGGCCAGAAAATATGCTGGAAGCAGGCGTTACTTAAATGCATGAGGAGAGATGAGGTTCGGTAAAATAATAGGGCGCTTTGAAGGCGAACTTCACGAATTGAAGAGAGTTGGCTCCATTTTCTTAATTACAAAAAAAACAAATGGAAAACTTGCATCCAATAATTTCTTTTATGAAAGTATGTTTTTACCTTAATCCTTTAAGGTGTTTGTTGATGGTCAACATGGAGATAAGGCATAGAGTGCTCATTGGTAACGTCCCAAACGTAATTGGAATCATGGCAACAAGTTCAATACAAAATAGTAAGAAAATGTAGCATATTTTCCCGAATGACACCGTTCCGCAATCATCCCCGTCATAAAATAATTTCATGAGGATGACTCGGTTACATAAAAGCAAAGGGATAGGAGAGGAAGTGCAATGCAGTAAGAAATGATAAGAATTGTCGAAGAAATCACCAGAATATCCCCCTTCCCCAAGTCATGACACAACCAAAATCTTAACCATTCTAAAAATAAAAATTAATTTTCAATTTTTCAAATTTATTCAAACATCAAAATTAAGTGCGTTAATTAAGTTAAGTGTATGTACCTTTCCTGTCTTTCCTCCCGTAAATAATTAGTTGATTCACAAATTGTGCTATTTCGTTCCTGTATAAATATAAGGCTTGAAAGTAGAGCATTCCAGTTTGATGCATTCCCAAGAAAAGGCCCCTGACCAGGACGTACTTTACCTGGACCCCTTCTCCTCCAGAAATTGAGTGAAGGAACTCGATCAAATAAACTGAATAGAAAAGCCAACCAACACATAGCCAAAATCGGGAATATTGTATATTTTGATGAGATTGTGTGCACTCCATTCTACACAAATCTTCGTTCCAGTGAATTAGCGAAATTCCTATCTTTTCAGAAACATTTAGTTGTAATTTTACCACTTTATGCCCAATGTCGGAAATCATTTTCGATTTTAGTGAATAGGTTCGCTGCATGCATCTGTTCGTTTTCCTAGAACCACCGCGCAAATTCTTCACTTGAATAATTATGAAGACAGTGTAATTATTAAAGCGCAAACATCTGCCGAATCACATAAACAATCAAATCAATTTTCTGACGCGCGACATAAATTTGAATTTCAAAATGACAATTGAACAACTGTGTTCGTCATAGTTGATATTGTTTTAACATATATTGAAGTTTGAGCAGGTGCAAAGATTTTGTTTTAAGCTGCGTATTATCATTCAGGATAAATATACGGAGCTACTGGACTGAAAGTTAACATGAATCTAAAACGGGGCCGACAGTTGGAGTAAGAAAGACATGGACAGCTTATAGGAAACAATGTGTCATGTCATAGTCATAATTGAGCAGATATGTATTTTGAAATAAGGAAGTCAACGCTGTCGATATTTTTTTTATTTGAAATGATACTTTCTATAAGAACTTTATAGTATACAATTGTCTACATAAATCTACGAAAATGTTCAAAACGCAAGTGATAAATCGACCGCACTGTTCATTAATGCCGACTTAGTTTGCATAACTAAAACAAATGTCCTCTGCAAACAAAACCTAATAAGAAATGGCGCTCTTTCTCTGTCAACCAAACCAAACGGGCCTGTTTTCAAGCACAAAAGTCTGCAGGATTTCAAAGATTTTCTCCAAAGCTTGCCTTGAAAATCATGTCCATCTTCCCATTTTGCCCAAATTGTTAGAATTTTGGAGGAGAGTAAAATTGGAACAGAACCAAAGTCAAGGAAACACGCCATAAATGTGACAGCCGTAAATACAAACAGGACAACGACAAAGTTGACAAAATTGGAAAGGCGGTTATTGAGAACGACTAAAAAATATAGCCAGGATATAGTCATGACTCCTCCAGTAAATTGCACGTTGGGCCAGAAAATATGCTGGAAGCAGGCGTTACTTAAATCCATGAGGAGAGATGTGGTGCGGTAAAATGATAGGGCGATATGACGCTTTTTAGTTGAAGATAATTGACTACATTTCCTTAAAGAATAACAAAAACAATTACTATGCATTCGCATATTTTAAATTTTTGTAAAAAAATTATTATTTTATTTTACCTGAAACCATGCAGGTGCCTGTTGATAGTCAAAACGGAGATAATACTCAGAGTGCTCATTGCTAATGCCCCAAAGATAACAGGAATCATTGCAAGAATTTCAAGAAAAAAGAGTGAAAGAATATAACAAATTTTTCCGACTGAAACCGTTTCACAGTCACCGTCATACACTAATTTCATCAAGGTGGCACGGTTACATGGGAGACGGAGCGATAGCAGAGGAAGTGAAACACAATACAAAATAATTAGAATTGCTATCGCCATCACAAGAATGTCTCCACTTCGATTGTTTTCACGAACGTGTAAACTTAACCAGTCTGAAAAAATATAAATGAAAAATTAATATAACAAATTAAACTTGATAATTAAAATTTTTAGTTTGTTCTTCAAACCTTTCCGTTCTCGTTTCCCGTAAATAATGAGTTGATTAACAAATTTTGATATCTCGTCCCGGAAAGAGTATAGCGCCTGAAAGTGCAACATTCCCGCTTGATGCATTCCCAAGAAAAGGCCCCGAATCACGACGTACTTGACGTGAATAATTTCTCCTGAAATTGAGTGGAGAAACTCGAGAAAATAAATTATATAGAAAATCCAACCTGCATATAACCAAAATCGGGAATATCCAACCGTTTTCCGAGATTGAAAATGTCTCAACTTAGGTAAATCTTCCTTCCACTCAATTAGTGAAATTCCAACCCTTTCAGAAATCTGCAGTTGTAATTTTAATACTTTAAGACCGATGTCAGAAATCATGTTGGAATTTTATTGACAATTAGGGTGTCCCCAAGTTGGTTCGTTTCTAGTGAAATTGTGCACATTGTGAGCTTACATTATTCTGAGAAGAGTATCGATGTAATTCGTCAAAACTTTGGAAATGTCAGAGGAAGAGCTTATCTAAGAACTACGTAATACCGAGTAATAAATGTCTGAGCTGTTCTGCAAGTAAACGATGCGGACAAAATTACAGCAGAGCCCAACACCTGAATCGAATCAAGTGACGTGGGACATCAACCTACACCAATGCTGACGATAAGAGAGAAAGGGAACATGACAGGTCAACAACGGAGTTAATTAAAGTTGATTTTGTTTTCTCCAACAAGAGAATTGTTTCCAAGCTAACGTATGGACATGAGTTGGAGATCGTCATGAGATTGAGATACGAAGTTGTTTTCAGAGATCGTTAGCAGACTTTGCATGATCAGATATAACTTTTACAAGGTTCAATAAATTTTCTCCTCCTTTTCAACATAACTACCCTTAAGCATTATAAAC
>JAQFZW010003714.1:0-12142 GCA_034687055.1 Heteromurus nitidus | reverse complement strand
GTTGTAGTTTTCAATTTACAAACATTTACCGAAGAAAACTCTCTTATGTCATTCGGACTACTGAATTCCGGTTGGTGGGCCATGTTACTAATGGCCTGTCCCACTGGTCCCAAATCCTGACGTTTCGCCAACTCGCCTTGAACTTCCTTCACAATTCTGTTGGTTTCAGTCACATCTCCAAATATTTGCTGCCGTACCGAATCGATGAGCTGACGATTTTCTTGCATAATCGCGGAATATCTTCGAATCCACCTAATACGACCGCGACAAAGGGGACATGTCTTCGGCAAGATTTCGTCACCTTCGGATTTAATATTCATCCAAATATCCATCTCACTGCTTTCAATACAATGGCCACAATCTTCCAAATAAATGAATCTAAGGAAATGCAGAGAGATAAAATCGTATAGAATTAGAATAACCAAATCTCAGGAAAAAATTGAAGTTATTCGAATAACCGAAGCATACCTGTTCTCGTCATCTATTTTATCAGATCCAGAAAAGCATCCCTTTATCAGTTCCTCTTCGTCACAGTATCGACAGTGCGGGATGCAAGACTCACCACAGAATCCTGCACAAAAATGGCCACACTTGAGCTTCTCCTTACAAGGTCGATAGCAGGGTGTCTTATTGCACACCTCGGAACACTTATTGGTGCACCTCGAATGTTCACATTGGTATGTGCACGGCATCTACAAAACAATAGGCAAAAGTCATTTAAAAATCAGGCCTAATTATAAAATTTCAACAGGCATTATGACTGTTTGTGGTCAGTAGTCAAAAATTACTTAATACCTCACACTTCCAAACGCATGGAACTCCACACTCGTACTCGCACTGCACATGCTCGCAGTAACTAACGCAGGGTTGAAAGCAAGGTGGACAGACCATTCCACAAGGGGACAAGCACCTGTTCGAGAAATTAATGAGAACATTTTACAAATAAACTTTACATGTGCTGAGAGAAGAAGTGATTGAACGATTATGTGTGATAATGGAGTGATTATATAGATTACCTATGACCGCAAATAAGGACCTTATCACATGGATACGAGCATCTGACGTGAAACCGTCCCTGTTGACAAGTTCGGCATGTGCCAAAACAAGAATGTCCACATCTGTCATTTCCATCCATCGGGTCGTTACAGTCTGCATCGCACCGCTCCTGAATTTCGCTGGGCGAGAGGATATCATGCTCATGGCAAAATATATATACGGGATGACCACAAGTTGGAGCTTTCGGTGCCAACACCAAGGCTTCACATTTCTTCTCTCTCGAGGAGCCGCATTTCTGAAGTGTAAGATGTCCAAAGGGACAACCTTCCATGGTTGCATAAACTAAAGCCTAGTGAATCAGAGGAAATGAGGATATTTCAATTATTCAACAAGATCAATACAGAACTTGTTACACAAATCGACTTAGTGCGACAAGCTAATTCCAAATACTTACTTCACACGGACCACATTCTGCTCCGCAAGGCTTTTGGCAAAAATGACGACAAAACATATGAAGAGTGGCGCATTTCTCCTCGCAAAAGTATGAATCTTCATTGGGATCCTCTTCGAAACAAGCTATCTTCACGGTATGTCCGCAAACCAACTTGTACTCGAACTCTTCAGTGCACTCCTCGCATGGCTCGCAACAAGGATGCTCCCGTCCACAAACATGTACTCCACGAGGACATCTCCGCTCACATAAACTCTGGCATTTCATGTGCTCATGGTCTTCCTCCGGATGACATCTTTCAGGACATATGTGACCACACTTTAGCCGGGCGCTACACATCACTTGACATTTTTTCTCCGCCTCTGGAGAGTCTGTGAGCTGATAGCAAGGCAGCCATGTGTTGTGTTCACAAGGTCGACGCATGAGCATAGGAACCTTACAGGTGAAAGGCTCTTGACCATCCGAGCATTTATATCTGACGAAATGACTGCAAGGGAGACGCTCAGTAACCACCTCGTCGCAGACGACTCTTTTCTCATCCTCATAACATTGCATCAGCACCCCATGCCCACAGTCAAGCACCTTCTTCACGTAGTCGCCACAGCGTTGTTTCCCTTGCTGAAAGAAAAACGTGTAATCAATCCTCAATCATTTCCAATTTAACGAACAATTTAGCTTCTAAATAATTAATGATTAAATTACATACCAAGTGACAAGGTACAAGCTCGGGCTCAAAGTGATTGCAAGGATATTCCACCAAAACCTTGACTTCACACAGGCATTTCTCCCAACATGATTTGTAGCACGAGTGTCCCGAAGGGCATTTCCTTTTGCATGGAAAAGCGCAGCGATATTTCTCTGTTTGGTGATCTCGATCATCAGGATGGCACGCGAAGAGGCATGGATGTCCACAAGGCAAATCGCCACAGAGCTGGTTACAACCTCCTCTCGGAGAGAAATGCCGCATATCCACAGCGTTGAAAATGTGACGATTTAGAAGATGGTGACGGGAGCAAAAAATGTTGATACTTTGGCTCCCAAGTCGTTTCGCTGCCACGAACTGCGTGAACTCCGCCCACCTTGGGTCAGTCAGACGTGTCAGCATTGTTTCATTTCCAATGACAATCACTCCGGACCTGTGACAAAGTGAGAAACATAGAACGCAAAAAAAATCATAGGTTTCTTGTAATTCAGGATGTAATCAGTAAAAGTAACTAAACTTGGTTATACCTTGACATAAATATAGATTTTTGAACAACGTCAGCCAATTTACTCTGTGGAACTCTTCCTCCATCCGAGAACAACATGGCGACGGTGACTTCAAAACGATCCCGGCTCCCTGACGTTGAATGCATGACTTCTTCGTGAAGATCGGTATCCAAACCAAGATTCTGCAGCGGAAGAAAACATGTATTTGAAAACACATAGCATGAATACGAAATCAAGAATTCAAATTATATTCACTTTATACTTACATTAAGAAGAGTTCGAGTTTGGCCAACGAAGTTGGACGTGACGAAAATCGACTCTGTTCCATTCCTTTTCAGATAAGTGCACACTTCCATCGCAAGACTTATCACCTCTTTTTCAGTAACGTACGATGGTAACTTCCCCAGTTCCGTCGTTTCCTAAATAATGCAAGGACAATGATATTATAAAATTGAAAATTGTTAAGTGTACAAAAATTGTTTAAAGCAATACGATCTGAAACTGAAAGGTGCTAACTTCATGTTGTCCCACCAAAATCCTTTCGTCGTGAAACATAACGACAAAGTTTGATACAAACCCTGGGATGGGAAGTAACTCATTGAATTTTGTCCAGGATCCCTTTCCGGACATGTCGGCGGTCAACACCTCCGCTGACTGAGTCCTCTCCATCCTTCGGAATCTCTCAACCGTCCTCCAGTAGCTCCAGTCCTCGTTTGTGTAAGTTGCATAAGCACAATCTTTCAGATTCGAATAGAAAAGGAAGAAAAAGTCGGCGAAAGATATTGAAGGAAACGGAGGATCAGTAACCAGGCTGTGTCCAACTCCAACAACCTTCCTCTTCGAAGGCCACTAACAGAATGACAAAATATTCTGGAGAAAATACAAGTCCCGCTTCGTCGTGGTGGAGCAAAGCTTCAGTTGAGTTTCGTAATATAACTTCGTATTAATTATTGCCCGTCTTTGACCACCAAGAAGATGAATATTTTATGCAAATTGACAAATTGGCAAATATGGATAGATAGCGCATATATGAAAAACGTTTCAAATATCAATTTATATAAATGTTGAAACAGCGACAACGCATTCATAGATGCACATCAATTAGCATAAAATGCACTTTTGCCTTTTCTACCATTCCATGTAGACCTCATCGAAACAATCTAGCGATTGGTGGATACTGATTAATGTATTGTAATTTGTAATAATAGAATTATGAATTTCACCAGGCTGGCACGCAATTTATAAGAAAGCCTACTGTGAAGTGTTAAGAAATGGAGCATATAATGGTATCAGTTTTCTTTTGTTTCATTTGTCCTGAAAGCCCTTTCCTCTTCTATGATCATTATCATTGTAGTACTTATGCAAATTTCTACCGGATTTTGGCAACCAGGTAATTAGCCCTTAGAACTTTTGTGAGAAGTATATTGTAATTGATAATTATAGCAACATACATATTGCATACGTAATTAACGCAAACAAAAGCTTTGTTGGACTCCATTGCCATGCTTTTTGCCTTTTGCGCATTTAAGTCTTAAAACTTTGTACCCACATCATCGACAACGTGTCTGTACATGTTTTCAACTGTGTCCTGTCCATTCGCAAACGTAATTGTGTTGTGCACTCGAATGTCTAAATATTAATAGTTCACAATGTGCAGTTCTTTCCTATTGCCAAGTTTGCTTATCGTGCCAAAACGCCAAAAGTGGCCAACACTCTGCTGCACTGTTGTTCATGCCCAGCCACATCTAGATAACCCATTCCTTGTAACAAACAACAAACAGCATCATTACATGTGCAAGTTTACGAATACGAATTCATTCATTCGTTATTCCAAACGACAACAACATTATCATTCAATCCCACATTTATTCCAACCAAGCATCAGAAATTGAAATGTAGTTTAAAATATATTCATTCCATATATATTATGCGTATGTATGTGCATGTCATTATATCACAATCACATTTGATCATTGACAGTAAATTAGAGAATAAAAGAGCAGTTCTATTAGACTGGAATTCGATGTGGATGCGCATGCATGTATAGCTGAAGGAACAAAGTTATTTTTGCAGGAGCCATTTAAGAGGATTTATTACTATTACTGACACGGACTGACGAGTGATATCAAATGGCTTCGGCTTGAATATATGCGAATGGCCATAATGCAAGACTACTTACATCCCAAATTAAGAATGTTAGGCAAACTACATCCTTCATTACGAGTATCGCTTGCTTACGAAACATTCATATAAGCACAAGTTCCTACCGTTCTGCGTTTTGATTACTACAACTCTTCATTCAGTGTATTAAACGAGATTAAACGGTTGTTTTACTTAAACATAATGTGGATCACGCATGACAATAATACTCGCAACTTGCGTTATTATTCTTGTTGCCTCAGAGCTACTCAGCTAAGCATAACAGCGTGTAATATTACTTTGTTCTTCTCCTGCATTTTATTATATATGTCCAATCTTTCGTCATGGCAGATAGCAGAGATATTACATGGATATGGATAACTACCACTAACTACCAACCCAACTACTGCATTGCATATTGCATTATATCCTATATTTCGTTGGAAACATTTAAGAGCCGAGAAGTAAAGCAAAGCATAAAGCATCATCATCACCTCCATGACTCGCATAACTTAAATGGTTACTCTTCTCCTATATTGTCTGTCGTTCGTTAGTCAGCGTCAGTCGCAGTAGTAGCCAAAGTTGATTGAAGTAATATGTCTACAGCTATATATCACCGTAGTAGTATGCACATATTATGTAGATTTAAAGGAGTTGTACTTCTCTAGGAAACGTGTGTAATATTTTGTGGATGTGGGTGAGCTACTCCATAAAAAGCGATTCCACACGGCATGCGTATTTAATAACCCCCTCGGGTAATAGTGTATACCCTGCGGCACATGCTCAGCATACAAGTGTTCTTTGTTCACTCCTCAATAACATTTTCAATTAGAAATATTAGAATACAAGTCATAGACTAGCCTGGCATTCCGTTTAACCTTTATGATTTGTTGTCCACGGAAGATCTATCGTTGCTCTGAACGAATGCTAGTGTATTTAAGGTTATCTCGGATTCAAATAAACTACTAAACATACTACTATTACTATATTACAATTTCGAACTATAGTGATTGTTGAAATCCGACCATTTGACAGGTATTGCTGAGCTAACTTTAATTGTCTTTCACTGCGAGGAACTTGTCTTGTGGAATATGACTTGAAAGCATGTGACGATGACGCAGCGATGAGTCATCGTCATAGAACCGTGCTGCGGGGTAGGTCATTCTTGGATGTCGTGCAAGGCTAAAGGGAGCAGCCTTCAGCCTCGTCGACTACACACTCTTTTGCAAACCACAAACAAACAGATGATGAAAGGACGACGGTACGTGGGTATAGGCTCACCTCGTACATGACACGAATGCATGTGTGGACAGACGAAGAGGAAGACTAGAGAATGGAGCAAATATACGACAACACACTCACACACACTCACTCCGTTTGCTAATCATATTATCGTCTACTTTTTCATGATGATGATTCACAATTTTTTTATTATTTTTTTGGGCTAAAGTGCTCAACCACCACCAACCACTCCAACATTCAACATTGGTAATGAATAATTACGAGTGGGAGTAGGAGATAAGTTGACTCTATCAAAAATATACTTGATCACAATCTCATCGGCCATTACACTCCTTGTTTCATCCATCGGTTATCTGGAGCTGGAATTAATTTGTCGTGAGTATCAGTCAAGTTCGCAGTGAAGGAGAATTTTTGGTGTAGTGTAATTGAAAGGGAAGGTTATCAACGGATTGAACAATGTTTGCGTTTGAAATCTAATTTAAAGAAGTTTGTATCCGTCACCCCCAAAAAGTTGATGGTACAATTTGATCATTGATTGTCAATTGTCGTATTTGTCGTAAATATATTCTCAATTGTCAACTGTAATTTGTTTGGGAGAATTCTACTCATATGAACATGATACTGTAGTTTAAATTATGAGCACAATTAAGCTACTACTTGTTTCTTTTCGTGTTTCGTGATCGGGAAAACTGCTGACAGCTGACTGGCAACTAAAAGTCATTTTTATCATTTTTTGGAACTGCCAGAGAGTAGCAAGTGGTTCTCTATAAACAAAAGTTGCCAGTTCTTCGCTGATGATGGATGACTGAGGATGGCAGTTTGGAATAAATTATTAACAACAAGTGTCGCCGCCAGCTTTTGTCATCGACAGTAAATCCGTCTTCGAACAGTTGACAGTTACATATTTCCACATGATATTATGCAGCAGCTACTTGTAGCTGTAACTCTGTTTGAATTGCGAACATCGGTTTCAATTACCTGCAGCAGCCTATTTCCACTTTATATTTAAAAGAGGGTAAGTTATAAAAAAATTAATTGTTTGCCTATAATCTACTGATTTGATGATGCTTTCGTTGCTTATGGGAGTTGGTTGTCAGTTGTTGGTGGTGTGCAAAATGGTTGTTTATGTCAGTTTGTTGAAAAGGGGTTTGACAGATGACAGGGAAATAAATATGCAATAATTGCTAACTGAGAATAGTTTGGATTTAAAGGCTAATATAGGTGGTTAGTTAGTGGCTAGTCACTAGTTGTCTGGGGCAAATTATAAATTAAAAAGATTCCAATTCTGCGGAACGATTATTTGGCATATTTATAAAGCTTGTAGCAAGATCTGATTTCAAGGGCTTGGTTGATGGCTGTCAGCTGTGATGATAGTCGAGATTGCAAAACAGCTTTGCCATTCACCATATTACAAAGTTTATAGTTTTACTGAAATTAACTCTATTTAACGTTCAACATTAGGCAAGTTATATTGAACAGCTATTATGACTCCCATTTATATTATTAATGCCAATTTAATGTCATCTTCTGTCTGTGACTAATCTGTCCTTGGTCGTGATTCAGATTTTGAAAATTATACACTTACAAAAAGGCAGTTTTGCTTTGGATTAGTAATTAACACAGTTAGTGTGGCAGTTAGCAATCGTAGAAACAAGATACAGACAGGGTAAAACGCACACAGTGACAAAAAATCAGTTGATGTCTTTCATTCATCTGTTACAATAACTAACAAGACTTCCTCTGATTAACAATTAACGTGTAGCTTCCATTAATATCAAAATAAAATCTTGTTCTGAGTTTGACTGATTGAATCTATTAACTTACTGTGCCTACTCTTTCTACTTCCTTCTAGAACTCAACTTGAGACTCTTCTACTAAACTAGTTCTCTGGTCGGCAACAAGCAACACTACTGACTGAGCTCCAACTACCGACTTGTTCCATTTTCTTCTTCAATCAAGTGCTGAGAAATCGCAGTGATATCCGACAACAACGACAATAGAATTTTATTTTGTAAAAAAACACTTTTGTAAAACTGTTGGCTGCTCCGTGCTGTGTCATAGTTGGGATTCCATGAGTAGAACTCCAACAGATATACTATGGAACAGGGTGATATAGTAGCATCTACGATATCTGGAGCTACTGGAAGACCGAATTTGATTCACAGTGACAGTTGTTCGTGCCAAAATAGACATCTTTTTTAAAATATTTTTACTCTTTCTCCTGGTTTTTGTACTTTCCTTTTTCCTGCGAGATTTCATTGCCTGAACGAATACCGATTTAACCGATAAGCAATGCTGTAGGATGTAAAATAGTAATTGTGTGTATTTCATGTTGTGCAGGTACCTCGGATGACCCCAACATGGCGCCGACTAGTCGTTTATCATCCAGTAACAATGTGAGGGAGAATCAACCGTTACTCAGAGTAGATGATGATCGTAACCCGTCGTATAGGAATTGCTTTCCGGGTAGGTAGAAGTTTTTAAAACCATTTCATTTATATGCCGTTGGAAGCTCTTGAAATTCAACAGATGTTTCCGAACATATTTATTTGTAGACGACCCTTCCTTTGATGATCTGATAAGACAGGCTGAAGCTGCTATAGACTGTGGGATACTACCTGAAAGAATCTATCAAGGGTCATCAGGCTCGTACTTTGTCAAAAACGTTATAAATGCAAGTATTCGTTGTTTATATGCGTTACTTGGTGCGAGCGTTTGGTTTGAGGAACGATTCCAGGATATTCATATTGTTTCTTTATGTCCACTTTTAGCGCACGATCGGAGTGTTTAAGCCGAAGGATGAAGAGCCATATGGAAGACTAAATCCCAAATGGATCAAATGGTTGCATAAAGTGTGTTGCCCATGTTGCTTTGGAAGATCTTGTTTGGTGCCAAATCAGGGTTACTTGTCAGAGGCCGGGGCGTCAATTGTGGACCATAAACTTGGATTGAATATTGTTCCTAACACGAAGGTGGGATTCGATTTTTTAATCTATTTTTTTTGTATGCATTGTACATTGAGAATATTCTGAATTAAGCAATATTTGTTTTCGACTCTAGGTTGTCCGGCTAGTTAGTGAAACGTTTAACTACATGCGAATTGATCGTGAAAAGGCGCGTGCTAAACGAGCAGTTTCGGAACGCTTTCCTGCTCTTGGTCGCCGTTTCCACAGATTGGGACTACCACCAAAGGTATATTTCCAAATCTACGGTGAAGCATCTATACACATATACATCCAAAGCCATACAATGATATGTGAATGATTAATTTTTATTTGTAATAATAGGCTGGGTCCTTTCAAGTATTCGTTGAAGGGTACAAAGATGCGGAGTACTGGGTTCGACGGTTTGAATCTGATCCTCCACCGGAAGAAGTGATGAAAGATTTTCAAGTTCAGTTCGAAAGACTCGTTGTTTTAGATTACATTATACGGAACACCGATAGAGGCAATGACAACTGGCTGATAAAGTATGAGAAACCGGAGATAATCAAGGAGGGAGAGGAGCAGGTAATTATTGCTTAACGGCTTTCGAATTGTCACGATAGTTCTACCTTGGTATCTTTTGATGGTGTTGATATGATTTTCCAGGAACTGCGAAGCACAAAACCACCAATCTTAAAAGTTGCAGCGATTGACAATGGATTGGCATTCCCATTCAAGCACCCTGATTCCTGGAGGGCATATCCATACCACTGGGCGTGGTTACCATACGCGAAAGTGCCCTTTAGTCAGGAAATCAAAGACTTGGTACTCCCTAAGATTAGTGACATGCGCGTAGTGATGGAATTATGTGATGAACTCTATTTCTTATTTAGTGTAAGCGAACCTGTCATAATAATTCAGTATCCCAGTTTCGACTGATCGTTTCAATACTAATGAATAACGCCATCATATCTTTTTTTAGCAAGATAAAGGCTTTGATCAAAACTTGTTTGAGAAGCAAATGGCTGTGATGCGTGGCCAAATCCTGAATCTTTGTCAAGCGCTGAAAGATGGACGGAGTCCGGTTGAGCTTGTTCAAATGCCTTCTGTTTTAATTGAAAGGTGGGTGATTTCAGCCATTACACTTTTTGGTGATCCGCTTGTGATTAAAATTAATATCTATGATGAATATATTATTCGGCAGGTCTGCTGACGTGAGTTATCCTCAAGTCAGGACACCAGGTGGCAACGGAGACTCAGCAGCTAGTCGTCTACAGGACTTTAGCTATAGATTTAAGCAGAGATTTACTAGAACTAACCCAATTTTTTCATGGTGTTAAACTACCACTCATCCTCATCGGTTTCAAAATTTTTGGCTATTTTTCATGGGAACCACCGCTGGAATAGAAAAGTACCCTACTATATACCTGATGTTTGTATGGCCTCCTTCTCCTTCGCTGAAAAACTATATGTATCGTATCATGTACTCTGTATCATCATGATCAAGGGGCTGTCACCTTCTAAACATATAACTTTATATAAGCAGTGATGCAATCACTTTAAATTCTTGTATTCCACACAACCTATACGCATGTTTTCTTACGGTTGTCCTTTACTTTCGTATCTTTTAATCCTCCAGAACATTTCAGAATCAACAGTGAAAGAAGCATATTTTTAGTAGAGAAGTCATGTTTATGTTTACCTGAATACAAAAGTCACAATAGATATTAGGAACATTAATTTGTCTCTTGAGCTGCTTACGGTTGTTGGGTAATTCAGGCATGGAGTTTAATCATTAACAACTAGATTTGCAAAAACTTAATTTGATGTAATCGAATCTCTCTGTACAACTTGGTTTAAATTGTTTGTTTGTAAAATGTCAACTCGCATTCTACTCGTTAAGACTGTTGAACTAGCTCTCTATACAAAAAATTGAACGCACACAAAATGTTACGTAAGTATTGATGCCTGTAATTAATTTTGATGTGTGTCGAACTTTTAAAGCCCATTGCCTTTACTGAACTAAACTTGTTTGTAGTAAATATTCATGGTCTAAAGTTTAAACCCACGTGTGTGAAACCATATGTAAACCCTATCGTACGACTGATTCTACTATCTATAAATTGAACACAGATTAATGCTGTAGTACAAAATATTACATGAAATCAGAGAGGATTTCTAAAAGGTGAAAGTGTTTTCTCGATTATTTCTTGTCTCGCTGGAATACCCAACAGTAAATGGTCATCCCTTTGGTATAAGTAGTATCTTATTTTTACGTATTCAGTGTCCGCTTATTCAAAACTCGTGTGAGGAAGAAACCAATTACACTCGACGCTAATTTTATCGCTTTATTCGTTTGGCTTTGCAATGTTTGACCACTGTATCCGACAACAATTGCATTTTAGCCAGTTATAGTTATGAGTAATAGTTATTGCAATTACTGGATATATAAATATATATTTAAATGTGCAAATTAAGATGTCATTTCATTCATTTGATGGTTTAATAATTCCGTATCTAAGTCAGTAGAGTTATGTAAAGTTTAATATTTCGATTCCTATACTACGTTTTCGCATGCTATCGTTAGTAATACGAGATGAATATCAATGTCCGTGTACTCTTACATGCATTAATTATTATCATTATTACGTCTGCAATATATATTTCTAATTAAGATAATTAAATGAGTGAAAACCTTGTCTGTTTCAGTTTGTGTTGACAAAATTATAGCTTTATTGAAAGCGTGATAGTTGGAAAAAAATAAGGATGCTCAGAGGTTACACTTTTAGATTGATAAAGTTGGGGAAGATAACCGAAATCATCTTGCTATATACCTTTAATTTGGTCTATTTGTTAAGTAAGTGAAGTGTGATTGAATAAAGGAGGCATTCCAATTCAATGAAAACCAAATCCCCAAAGCATGCATCTTGGTATTCTCATTTCCTAACGGCAATACTGTGCGCAGCACTCCTCAGGGATGCATGGGCCAGGACACTTGTCAAAGTGGAATGGAAGAAAGTCGTTCCTGTACGTCGTACTGCCACCGAATTTCGCTGTAGAGAAGCCTGAACGGTCGTATGGCTTCATTGATGGTGTCTTCGTTGAGCATTTTGGGATGAAGTCCAGCTATAACGAAATCAAGCAAACATTGACGTTATTTCGTTTCTTATATTCGTGTGGT
>JAQFZW010003713.1:0-12142 GCA_034687055.1 Heteromurus nitidus | reverse complement strand
GGATGAAAAAAATATTCTCTCTTCTCCACAGGTTTTTTCTATATATGTTTATATCATATTTTATACATTACTATACTCTGCTACCTTTTTTCTTTAGTAAAACTCTTGGTGAATGGCTTTCGGCTATTTTTACTCCAGAATGAAAGCTCTCTGTCTCAGTAAAAAAAATTGGGGATCATGATGATCATGCCGGGTACTTTATGCTACTTTTTTTTTCTTCTTCTTCTTCTTCCTGATACTTGCTGGTGGTGTGATAAAGAGAAAAAATAAGATTCTCAGTCCAGAACACTGCGGTGACTCACTCCGCACGAAAATCAGAGTCGCAGGGAAGAGGACAAAATGTCGAATTGAACGAGGGGATAGATGGTATTGTGTGCCACAACACAAACGATAGGATGATGATACTCCAAGAAAAAATTATCCAGTGGGCAAGCAGCCTACAATAATTCTTCTTTTTTGTTGTCCTCTGATGTTCCATGACGCTACCCCTCCTTCTTCCACTTTGTATTTTTCTTGAAGAAGAAAAGTAGGTTCAGAAGATGCAAGATGAGAAAATTATCGTTTTTCGTCCCTTTTGTTGTTACTCTGAGTCGAGAGTGTACGAGACGAAAAAAGAAGAAAATAAGGTCCTGAGAGTTGAATAAATATCTTTGAAAAAGTCAAGGTTCCTTTTTCACTTTTTGACTCACGTCGAGAGAGAGAGATGCGCTATGCATTTCCCTTGCTCACTTGAGAAGAAGATGATGGTGATTCTCTCTCGAAAAAGTAAATAGAAGGAATGCAGAGTGACGCAAGGAAGAAACGTGAGCAGGATTCGAAATGAATTTCCAGCTCGTAATTCATGAATGAAGTTGAGGCGATATCCAAAAGAAAGAAAGAATATATATATTTAAGTTCAGAGAGGGTTTCTTTTCGTTGAGAATTTTCATGTTGTAAAAGCGAGTATTATAAAATGGCCAATCCCTTTTTTATTCAGTGATAAAAAAAACTAACTTCAGCTCTTTACTGCGTTGTTGTTGTCTGATATCGTGTAAGCAAGTGACAGGTAAGAAACATTATGCTTGCATTGTCCTGTCGTGCTTCCATTGTCAGAGGGAAGACGAAGAAAACGTTCTTTTAGTCGTTGCATAATTTTCTTCTTCCCTTTTTGTTCGCGTAATACTATTATTGTCCGGAGAGAGAGAGAGAGGACTTATAGGAAAAGTGCAATATTCTTAAAGTAGATATGATATTATTATTATACGCTCTTTGTTCCACTTCCTTATTGGATCACACTATTTTCAGATTGGATTGAACACCAACACCAGCCCACAAAATGATATTCTCCACGCACACAAAAGAGAGGGGGAAATAGGGACAAGTCGACATTTTATGAGAGGAAACGGAACATAACACCACACAATTTATTGCTGAATACATATACCAAATGGAAAACAACACTTGACACTAAAAAAGAGCAGGAGAGAATACACTCATTCTATTTTCCCCTAAAACCTCAAAATGAGTACTAAAAATAGGGGAAATAGTTGTCAACCAGTGGACCATTTGTAAAGTTGCCTGTTAGTTTTTTTTTTGTAGTGGGCAGCAACAAGGCTGAAGCAAGTGAGGATGGAGAGGGAGACAAAGATGACTGGTTTCTTTTTGCTAGAAAACTCAGAGAAGAAATATGTCTGGGCGAGTTTGTCGGAATTTATGTGAAAAAAACCACCCAAAAACTTTTGAGCATAAATATTCTCTCTCTCTCTGAATCTCGTTCACTTGCAGCACAGCATACCCAACACCCGCTAGTTTCTACTTCTTTGGTGACGTAAAGACCAGAGAATCTTCCGGATTTACTTTATTATGGCTCGACTAACGTGAGAGAAAAGCGTAATCACCCACGAACACAACAGCGCACCGTTACATTGAGAGCTCTTCTCTGTTCTTGTTTTGAAACATGATCTCCTCTCCTCATATCTCCTATCATCGTCATGATGATGTGAGTTGCAGTTCACCACCACATTTAATAATCCCATTCTTAAGTAAACGTGAACAAATTATGCTCGCATAGCTTCAGCTCAACATCAATAAAACACCAGGGAAAATGCAAATAAGATGGAAACAATGTGTACTGCGAGGTTTAATCTGGAATTTGTTTCAAAGAAAGAAATCATTTAAACTTTATCAGAAAAAAGCAACTGTTCTCTCTCTCACTCTCTGCACGTGACGTAGAAGCACTCATTTTGGCTTTGGATTACGTAACAAAAAACCTCGGATAACAATCATCTGTATCAAAACTCGGCCGCCAACAATCATTAAGGTCTTGTCTTAAAAATAAATCAGAATTAGAGTCAGAGGAGAAGCAGGGTATCTCTCTCTCCCTCTCTCTCTTGCGTAACAAAGTCCATCCATCCATCCGAATTAGGAATGTAACGGAACTCTCCTCTGACGAATACAATATTGTATAATGTGCTCTTTTCAATCGTCTAGACGGAGGAGGACGGAGAACGAAACGAAGCAGACAACCAGTCTTCGATTTTTTTCCCTGTGAAAAAGGAAGTTGCTTATGCGCACCACCGGCACTCTTCTTCAGCTTACAGTATTTTTTCTTCTTCTTCTCTGTTCTCTATCCGTTTGCATATCTAATTCGAAAAGAAAATCGTACTCGTCGTGTGGACGGACTGACGGACTCTCCTCATGCATGTTACACACATTAAGGGTTTTTCTAGTGAGCGAACACACCTTACATTTGCAAAATACATGCCATTCATCTAATCAATACATACATCGTGATTTGTATTCCCGTCCCTTGTCCGAGAGTAGGTATAGTGCTCATGTGTCATGTCGTGAGTGAATTTATTTGCATCAATCACCAAGGGCAAAAAACAGTAAGTAAATTGTGGAGAGGGGGAAAAGGCTCCTTATTTCATCCATTTCTCACTCTATACCTGCACAATAAAAATATGGTGGAGTTGGAGTGCACCATTCAAATTGTGCTCTCCTCCTCCGAGTAGTTTTCACTTAACGCACAACCTCTAAATATGGAGAATAGCAAAAAAGTGCATTAAATGTAAAAACATTGGAGAGAAAACGTACACAAGTTTATCAGAATGCTTTGCGCAGTTCACATGGCAACTGCCATTCGGAATTTGGAGAGACGAAGCAGATAATAAATTTGGATTAAATCCTGAGCAATTTCGAAATCTCTGAGGATTTTCATCCTCTTCCATCTCCATATGATCAGACAGTGTTACGCTTGACAAAGCAACACCACCACAAAGACTTCGTCGTCAATGTGCGATGTGGTGCACACAATGGAAAATGACTCGAGTGACCCGTTACGTAGACGATTTCGCATGAGGAGAGAATGTGCTCACACACTTTTGCTCATTTCAAATTCCCTATTCACTCCTCCTCATTTGGTTATCAGCACAGACTCTGGGACGACGAGGGCCTACTGCCGTGTCTCCTTCCTTGGAAAGCTGCGTGAATAAGATCCGCTTAAGCGAAATGAGCAAAAAAAGGGGGTGGAAAAGGATGTAGTTTCAGAGATGAAAGCCGTTTACTCCTCGCGTCTGTATACGAGAGAGGAGAGATATAACTAATGCTCAACTGTACGGTCACGAAGTGAAAATGTACAATTTTAAGCACTCACGTGGATGAAACTGCATTTTCCTCGCAAGTTCACGCCAAACTATGCATACTGCACATACACAAACCTTTTATATACGCAAATGCATGTCTTCTTTTCATGTTCTCCTCAGTGGCAATCAGGAAAATGGAGTGGAATTAATTAACTCCGTCCGTCGCTACAGAACTCTCCCTCAAAAACCATTTTTGTTTTCTGTTCTTGGCCATGCATTTCATTCACGTTATCCCAGGAAAATTTCACACATTTTCGACGCGTATCTACCTAATTGCTACTATTTTCGAAAATCAAACATTTAATTACGGAAAAAGCGCTTGTAGCCAGCCAGAAATGAAAAGTCAAGTGAATCTCTGCAGAGTCACTCTGCACAAAATTAAATCCCTTCCAAAAAACGTTGAGTAAGCTGCAAAATCTTGCATGACAACCTCTACTTTTTCATTCATAAAGCCCAGCGAAGCCAGCGAGTGGCATTTTTGACCAATGTTGAAATAGGCGAAAGGCATTATATTTATATTTTATCTCTCTCTCTCTCTCTCTTCAGTCTGGGTGGAGTACCCATCATGTCCCTATAGCACGACTTCGACTACTGCCATTGCCATCAAGCCATAAACTTGTAGAAATATGTGATATATGATAAAAGGATAACAAAAGGAGACGACGTGTGCAGTGCACTGCTGCCATGCCACTCGGCACAATATTTTGATACAATTTATTTTCAGTCCAAGTATCCAAATCTAGCCATGTGGTGGCATTCTCACATGTTGGAAATTTGTCAGAGAGAGAGAAGAGAGATGATATTTTGAGCCGTACACACCTTTTAGCTTTACTGACTTACTTTAGCTTATTATGTGTCTGGTACAGTTAGGAAAATTGCAAAATAAAAAAATGTTATCTTCTTCACATCATCATCATCACATCGTTTTTTTTTGTTTTTTTTGGGTGTAGAAAGGAAAAGACGAATGATGGAGTGGAGTGCATATGTACATACTTACTGTGTGGTGGTTGGTGGTGTGGTGCATAAAGGTGCTTTATGTTTTATTGCAGGTATGCGTGTGCGATGTGTTACACATTACATTTTCATTGCTCCCATTCCTCCTCCCAAACCATTTCAAAATACATATAAAAATATGTATCCCAGTCCTGAACCTGACGTTCCCTAGTGACTTTACACATGTAAAATATATACTATATCGCATTTTATATGCCTACGACGTGCGGTCATTGAAAACGTGCAACGAAACAGATTCAATCTCAAAGATAACGGTAATACAGTAGCTGAACACAATATCATCATAAAAAAGGAACGATGTGGAGCAGGAGGAGCACGAATTCGCGATGCATTTCACATTATCATCATCATCATAATCATATCAAGAGCATCCGCCAAAAAATACACGCCATTTCTTCGGAGAGATGCCATAAGCCACCCGAGAGTTTTTATGGCCTGTAACAGTTGCAAGTGTTGAATGTTGAGTTGAAACGTGGCTTGTTAAAAAAATATATTATATAGGACCTATTTTAACAATCGGCAAACAAGCTCGAAAATAATGAACATCAAAAAATATATTTTTTAAAGGATCATTCTGAAAAGAGAGTGAACCATGTCGTGGTATAAACCAATGATGTCGTGTCTTTCGTATTTGTTCAGATAAATGGACTAACGCCTTCTCTAAAGATGTGTGTATGTACACAACGACAACTGCAATATGTCTCTTAAAATACAATTAGTATTGTACATAATAGAAATAGAAAATGAAAAATTAGAAAGGATTTATTCTTTTTTTTTAAAAATCAGCTCCAGAGGTTTCGAATTTCTTGTCAAAAGAAAATTAAACAGTTGGTCTCAGACGCTCATCATCCTGATCACATACACGTAAAACACCATTAATATTCTCTTTTTAAACCCTTTTTTTTGTCTTGAAGTTTCCGAACACCATTTTGAAAGCCATGTCTTCTAAATGGAGGATAATAAATGGTTCATAAAAGCAGATTGTAAAGTGTCCAATTTCATTAGCTGCTTTAAATGTTCCAGTCCAGCGAAAGGAAATCTTGTTCGTTTTCTCGTCAGCGAACTAAAAACTAAAATTACAGCTTCAGAAGAAGGGAAAATGTAAACTGAAACTGAAGAAGAAGGCGGAGTTGATGTTGATGAGGAATGGAAAAATGAATACTTATTTTCTTTGAAAAAAAAGGAGATGAATATTATGACGAAGTCGAGGAGGAAGGGTAAAGGAACTCAACAGTTGGCATTTGTTTATTTTTTGTGTCTCTTCAGGAGAAAAGGATATATCCTCACAGAAAGTATGGAGAGAGAGAGAGAGAAGAACAAGGGCGTTCGCATAAGCACACGTAAAAAAAGTTTTAAGTTTAAAAAAATTTTGTTAAGTGAACTGCTCCGCTGCTATGATCTAATCTCCGCTTTCAACTTGAGAATCTTAACTAAAACCTGATGACGCTAAGTTGAGTTGAGTGCAAAAACTGGAATAAAAAACGGAACTCTTATCTTTAAGCAAGTTAGAGAGAGGGAGAAGAAAAGAAAAACAAATAAAGAAGATGAGAGACTCTACAAGAAAAAAAAAGGAAAAAATTGTATCCATATGTTGATGTATGCAATATGAAGTTCTTTTCGAGTGTCAAAAGGGTTGCCAGTAATGCACATGAAAATGTCAAGGAGCGTACATAATAAGTATATTCTCCTAATCAAAATGAAAAGTTTGCAGCCGAAGCTTGAAAATGTAATTGATGTACACTTTATACGAATTTATACGTTGAGAAAATATAGAGATCCTCGACAACAAACATTTTATACTCTCTTCACTTCTTGGAAAATTGAGTAAAAAGATTTCTTCTCAAGATTTCTTGGTTCGAGCGATTAGTCACATCCGAAGAAAAACATCGTTCGACATTCCATTTTTTTCCATAAAGACGAAACATGACTACACACTTTTGCCTCAACTTTCGAGAAATACTTCTTCTTTTTTTGTAGTTAGACATCCGAGATTTGTTTTAGAGGAGAATAACTAGTTGACCTTTTTCTCTGTGAACACTTGTTCCGAGAAAAAACTTGCGAAATAGATACAAAAAAGCTGAAATGTGAATTTTTTTCTCTTACCTTCTGGCCAACAGTCGAATACATGTTGTGCAATGTCACCTGCAGACTCGTTCGGGCTGAAGAGGAACTCCTTTGTCTTCCCGCTGACGAGAATGAGTCGGAGATTTATCTGCAAAGAGAGAATACAAAAAAATAATAATTAATTCACTATTTCAAATTTCAATTGACAGCAAAATGTCAATCCATTCCATATCTTTCGGTAAAAAAAATTTCTTCAAGTGGAACTGCGAATGACTGCAGACATTTTAAAATCGAAGTTTGTCTCTGCAATTAAATGTAAATTGTCCAGCGGACATATGGACAGGATACTTGAGAAGTGTCGAAAAATGTGAAGAATCATCTCTTTCCCCATTTCCTCGTATAAAACATTCTAGGAAGGAAGAACGAGGTCGATGACACACGGCGACGACGAGTGATTGTGATGATGAATCTGAATCTGGAGAGTATACCTACGACACGAATTCAACATGCTCAGTGTCGATTACAGGGAACAAGTTTAGGTTGTACGTCAGCGAGCACTACTGGAGGCCATATTTTCTCCAATCCTTTCGACCGCCTCTCTCTCTCTCTGGAGAACTCTCTCTCTCTCGCTGCTTTTTTGTTGTCAAAGTGCAAATAAATTGACTCTTTTCTGCTCGTGCGACACCGTTTCTTGCTCGTACGCCGGTGTTTACTGTGCCCCGTTATCATCCTAGTGTCATTATCTCTCCCTCTTCCCTGTTTGCTTTTGCCAGCGAGAATTGGCAACTGAGGAGGGACGAGGTGGATATCACTAACGCGACAGCCACACTACACAACTCGACTACATTTTCTCCGAGTAATGTTGATTGCTGTTTGTGATTGTCGACAATGATGATGATGAGGAGATCAAATGGCACACGAAAATGTCGGAGGGCCATGGCCTTCTCCTCTATTTCAAACCATTTTCCCCGTCCCCAGTTACCGACTCACCTCCATTTCATTTCGCAGGGAAAAAAGTAATTACTACAACTTAATGACGAGGTATTTTTTCGCGAGGAGAGTGTATCCATGTCAAAGTTATTTGTCAAACTTTTTTTTTGTTTCTCACCCGAAAAACAACTAACTACATTCGGGAAATCAAATGAATCTCAATTTACTTTATATCTGTAATTATATATGGCAGAGAGACGCGATAATGTTTGTTCATTAAATCAATTTTATGTACATATATTCCTCTCATGTATGTTCCCCAATTTGGCTTAATGACTTCATCTCTTGAATTACTTACTTTTATTCGTCTTGAAGACACTTTTTTTTTATTAAATTACTCAAGTAATAATTCGACAGGGATAATTGTAAACTGAGCAGCTTGATAGCTTCATCTCCTCATTCGTCGTAATCGTTTTCGTCACATAAAAATATAATACATGAAAATGAGGATGCTTCCCTCCTCCTCTCTAATCACTTTTTGAAACTTGAACCATAACAATTTTATTTCGTCTCTCTTCTCTCCTCCTTTTGAAAAAAGTCAAAGGCGGAAGAGAGTCAGCTATAATTATACGCAGTTGCGAGAACACGATGATGTACACTGCTTTGGATTTGGATACGCGTACTCGCTCAAGTAATTCGAGAATAATGTTTTGAAAAGGGAAAAAAGATGAAGAGATGAATGAGGTTACAGATAATATATTACGGCGTCTGAAATAGCGTCAACGCGAAGAGCAACTTCTCTTTGTTTGTAAATAAATTGTAATGCAATTTTTACGAGAGTGGCTCCGTTTACACATATTTTTTGTCCTCATGTCAACTCATGTCATGCTCCTCGCTCCGGTTTTGCTCAATACCACGAAGGTGGTTATTAGAAAGGTGAGGCTGTCTTGGGAGGAGGAGGAGGATGATGATGAGGACGATAATGTGACTACAACATGAAAACCTCAACCACTTTAATTTTCTCCTGGTAAAGAGTTATTCTTGTCTTGTGCTGGTGCTTCCCGAGTGTTTTATGAATATTCTTGAGAAGAGAGAGAGAGAGATGGGCATCTCTCTCATCGTAAACTGTGCTGAATGAAGTGAAGGGAAGAGAAGGAATATATATGTAAAGTAACCTTTTAAAATTCAACTCAGCGAGCTCACTTCTCTCTCCGATGTTCCCTTCACCTAAATTAAGTGACGATAATTTAATAGTTTAAACAAAGCAGGGAAGAGTGGCATTAGTGTGTGTCTACGCATAAAAGGGAAAACAAAAGGAGGAAATGGCTGTGTTCTTGTGGTTCAGACACAATGAGAGGTGACAAGGTGTACTCTTCTCTCTCTCTCTCTCGCATGTCATTCATGACATCCATTTCTGGGAGAAGGTGAGTGGAGTGGAGTGAGTTGAGTTTGTGGTCGTGCTATATTTTCACACAAGCAATATCATATATTTTCTTGAGAAATAGTAAACTCGATCTGCTTGCACTTTTACAAAAAAAATCAGAAGTTATTTTCTGAGAGAATTAATAGTTTTTTAAAATGGATATTTTATCGGATTTTTTGTGCAGAATAGAAAAAAAACTTGTTAAATGAAAGAGGGTAAGAGTGAATTGGATTATTTGACGAATGAATGGAGTTGGAGGAGTAGTCAATAATTTGCAGTGTCTTCATGCACCATTGCAAACTGCACTCCACTTCTCCTAATTGCTCAAGTGTGTGCTCATTTTCTTCCCCAGATAGAGTGGTGCATCCCAACTGCATTTATTTTTCACAAAGTATATGTAATAATCGCTTGCAAATGAGAAGTGTTTTGTAGTGTGCACTTGGGTGGAAAACAAGAACGGCATCATATACAAAACAATAACAATATAACAATCCTCTCTGTATCCATTTAATGAATTAATGAACAATTCAAATTAAACCAGTTCGAAAGAGAGAGAGATGCAAAGTGGATAAAGGGGCTTCGAAACAGGTAATGATTCACTTCACAACACTTGCTCTCGCTTCTGGCGAGAGAGGGAAAAGTGAATGAATGGGATGGAAGATGGAAATCTAGGCGAGAAGGAAAATGAATTCATCATCATCAGGCGAAGAAGAGGGAGTGAGAAGAGATCGTGAGAGCAATATGGCATGGCACACATACATAAATATAATGAATCGTGGCTCTGCATCCAACTCGGGGACACTATCATTCATTTCGCGTCCACCTCTTTTCACTTCAAAATTTATTTATAACTGGGAGCTAGAAAGGGGTCTCTTGGAGTTGTCCCAAATCTGCTATATACAAAAAACATGTGGCTTCGGCTTCATTAGGCTCGCCACGATTTCGTCACTTGAAACGAGTCGTTTTAGAATTTGTCTTCTTGCAGTGTTCGTAATTCGATTAAGTTCACGCTGATTGGATTTGCATTCATCATGAATGAAACAAGTCTCAAGGATAAAGTAAAGTAGTCGATAATGTGCAATAAGATGGCTGAGATTGTGAGTCAAATAAGAATAATATATAACTCAAAAATTGCATCATGCATCTCGTTTTCGCAAACTTTGTATAAATCTCTCATATCTGAAATATGCTTGCCATCAGGAGAATTGGAATAAAAGAGTTAAACAATGAATTCATAAAAAAGATGAAAAATGGGAGAGGAGTAAATGACCTCTGGACAATATTATGCGTAGGCATACATACACACTCTGGAGAGAGAACAGAGCAGTTATTGAACTTGAGAAAGAGGGATGTGTGATGTCATTCCATTTTAAAGAGATTAATACAGTCATTCTCAATTGAATCTAGAGGAACATAATATATATTTTTCTCTTCGTCTTCATTGCAAAAGATGACCAGGACCAGGATGATATCATCATTGTAACACATTTCCAACTACAATGGCCAACAACCCCGATCCAACTCCAGTGAAGGGATACAATTGAACTTCCAGAAGATAGTAAAAAAATGCATTCTCGTTCTCCTATAGTTTTGCTCGTTAGTAACAATCCACTTTTTTCTGCAAGTCTTGATATATTATTCCATGAACAAAAGAAGGAGAAAAAAATGCATTCCTCCTTTTACTTATGAAATGAAATAATGAAATGATGATGGCGCACATTTCACACTCGCTCAATTCCCCTCCATTTGCTAAGATGTATGCGTTATTTTTTCTCCTATAAATCTCCATTTCAATTCTCTCTCCTTCGCAATTTTCTGTTGTCGTTTATTGACCTTTCCGAATGAATGATACTCGAAATTTTTGTGTGTAATTCTAATTCTCTAATGTGAATTTCAACAAGCTTTAAAAATGCATAAATATAAACTGAGACAATCTAAATGCTCTTGTCTTCATCCAACACATATTTTGTACACACAAGTTAGAACGGTGTTGGTGAGCGAAAGAATATATTCGCAATATTTTGCAAATTTGCAGAATATCAGTTGACAAGAGTAACTTCCTGAAAGTGTACACTTCGTAGAAGGTGTATGACACATATGATGTGATGTGATAACTTAATTTTCGCTACTAGGTACTTATCCAATTTCACAACGCCTAAAGGCCATACTCCACCACACACACATGTCATCAGTCATCATATTACTTATCAAAAATCTGCATATAGATTGGATTGGTTGGAGTGAAAAGAGCTGAGGGAGATGACAATTTTTTCCCCTCTTCTTCTTCTTCTCTCGCCATTATTATTACTCCACTGGGCAATCTCTCGTTGAAGATATATGGACGGTGATCAATTTTGCGCGCATGCACCCTTACATTAATCAACTTTTCTCATTCATTTTCATTGCGGTGTAGTAGTATATTGCACACAACCAAGCAAACCAGCATAAGAAGGTTGCGAAACCCAACATCTCTTTTTTTGCAGCAAAATGTTGTGTAGATTTGGATTTGAGTGTTTGAATGATGAGGAGAGGACACAATACAATAACGGCAGCACAAGGTAAGGTGAAATATATGACGCGTGCTTGTTTGAGTGTGATGCGATACGCCATAAACTTTTTTATGCAAATTCTCCCATTTGTATTACATCAATTAAATGATCATTTACTGCAATTTTAATGGGACTTGAACGCAAAAATGAATGCAATTGCACACACAAAAAAAAGACTTGCAACCTTCGAGAGAAAGAGAGGAGGAGGGAGTATATTATGTCACACCGTTCAGTTGATAAGAACCGCGCATTAATTCTCATTTTTACGTCTGGAGATAGACACATCATCATTATTCCAGTCACCAGTCGACCATCCTCTCATAAATCCTCCTTTTTTGGCATATCAATAAAAAAGTATACACGAGAGCCAGAGTTGCAGTTTCCGTTTTTTATATTCTTCTGCAGAAAATAAAAGAAGAACTTTCTGCTCTGCTGGCGGCGGTGGTGACGGTGACACAATGCCACGATGAAAATCGACTAGTTTATTTTGTTCCTCTCCTTGAAGACTTTAAAGGGAAATATGGAAGTTTTTAACGAGG
>JAQFZW010003712.1:0-12143 GCA_034687055.1 Heteromurus nitidus | reverse complement strand
GGTGGCCTCATGATGAACGACTTTAAGATACGATCTATGAACCATTTCCCTACCCGCGTCGTCCATTTTAAAACGTACGAGTCCTATTTACGTCTTAATGCAGATTTGTCGATTAACAGGGATTTGTACCCACCGCCCGGGTTTTCTAGGCATCATTACGCCAAGTCTGAGCAAGGTTTTATTGAACTGCTGGAAATATTCGGCAGGCAAATTTGGCATTTGGTTGTCTCCTATGAGCACGTGGGGCTCGTGAATCCTGATTTCTGTCGAAACGTAGTGAAAATATTACACTGTGTCCCCAAAATTCGAAGTTTGACCTTCCACATTCCATTTTTGTACGTAACCAGTGACTACTTAGGACCTATACCGGTTCTACCTCACCTCACACACCTGAGTATTGAAAAACTCTGCTACAAGATCGAGATATTATTGCTTACAACATGCGCACCACAACTGATCAGTGTACACTGCACCCAACTGATTTTGCACACCTTAATCGACCAAAGAAACGTCGAATTACCCAAGCTAAAATCGTTGAAAACAGAGAACGCCAACCAACTGTCTTATGTCGTTGCTCCTTGTCTTGAACGGTTGACTATGAGTTTGGACTGGTATGACATTCCCTCCAATGCCTCTTTACTTTACCAGTCTGTTGGCATTTAATTGATGTCATTCAGCGGTTCTCTCCTTCGTTGGTGGAACTTTTCACATACGGAACTTACCGAGGAGATTGGAGGAATTTTTTTCCTGAAATGGAAGGACGAGATGCACTCACGTGCGAGTTCCAACGACTGAAAACTTTCCGAATTCACATTACATATGCGTTATCCCCACATTTTACATGGGTCCTTAGCAAGTTTCCAGTTTTGGAGACACTGCACCTCCAAAGGAGTACTGATCGTGAGGAAGAGCGGGGTGGTGCGTCGGAGGAAACCGAGAGAAAGTAGTGCCAACTCTGTGGCCAATGGCTCCGAATCTTGGGCGTATTTACGTAGGCAAATCGAACGAGTTAGCGAGCCGAGCCTCATCAAGCGCCCGAAATAATATTTTCTTTGTTCTTCCAATGTTATCTGACTCAATTTTTATTACTTTTATTTGTTAGTTTTGCTAATTATTTTAAATAAAAATACATATTTACAGTAAGGGATTAAACCAAAGTACACACTCCCTCATTTTTTCCAGCAGAACTTCCGACAGCAAATAGGAAGGAAGTAGTAAGCTCGAAACGGTGTTGTTAGGAAATTCGATTCATTGCTGCGCTGTTGAATCGTCCTTGGAGTCTGGTGAATATAAGCATAAACTGATTATGTGCAACTTGAAATGCAAGTTTTCTTTCATTGATTTAATTGTAGTCTTGATTGTATGGTGTTCCATAAATGTTTGAATTTAAATTTAGGTTTCTTTGTGAGTTGAAGTCATGATTGTTGTGTGAAATAAAAAAATACGCCAGACGAAAGACAAATGTTCTCACCTTTTTTCTCCTTGTAGATACGGTGCAAGAGTGCAAGCTTACTTGTGAACATTACTATTAAATTCATAAAAGCAACACATTTCGTCGTAAATTTCAATATCCTTTCCAAAAATAGAAAAGTAGGCTTCAAAAATATCACACAAATGCATATTTACAACACAGGAATGCGCACCAACCAAACCACCCTTCCTTTTGTATATAAAAAAACCAACGAAAATGTTTGCTGCAAATCAACTTCGCCAGGGTTCCTTTCTCTTGCTCAAACTCCATTCATGTACCCACAAGCAAGTTATGGAATTACAGGTTTTTTGTTTGTAAAAAGTATATTTTTACAAAGTCATTTACAAGGGCTAGTATAAACGGATTATCGTTGTGATGACCAGAACAGAGACAACATTGCGTTTTGCCACTTTTCTGGGAAGGGGGCCTTGGGAGATTAGACAGATTAAGCTTTAGGTATAAACTTAAATGTACACTGGTTCACAACACAAAGGATATAGCTTCGGATATTTTACCAGTTTTATACCCAATGCCTACACCATATGTGTACATAAGAGAAGGATACCCTTGCAATGTTCAGTATCAAAATTAGTTTTAAAAAATTCAAGGGAATGAATTTGGTCGTACTATGCACTTGCAATGGCACCTCGAAAGCTAACAAGACAAAAGGGAATTCTCCATGATTCTTCTTCGATCAAAATAATTTCGCTGGGTGAAGCAAGGTGATTTCGACTCTCGAAAATAGACGATGAATTGAATGTAATCGAATAAATTCCTAAAATTAAAATTAGATATGGTCATGTGACATGTCAATGAAAATATTTCGTATGTAATTATTACATCTTCGAAAACTTGTTGTGAAGCTTTATTTTACCAAATTTATTTTATTCTTTTAAGGACACTCATGAGAAATAGTTCGGAACATTTAATATTTGTAATTACAGAAAATATTGTTATGACAATGCAATGAATATTACGTGATATCTTATCAAAAGTTAAACCTTGGAAAGCAAATACGGGTTATCCTTTGCCAAATGCAATATCAAATCTCCAAACACGGTGTTCGCCCAAGCGAACCACTTTCTGGTATACCGATTTGGATCGTCCACATTGTAAGACTCGTGCATTAATCCGGTCCAACCTGTGCTGTCCCTAAGCATACGAAGCATTCTCAGGATTTCTTCGTCATCATTTGAGGTCATGGCTTGCATGGCAACTGCCATATGCCAAGGCTTTTGTAGTCCTGTATGAGGTGAGCCCACTCCCGGATATTTTCCAGCTGCGTAATAGGGATTCCAGCCAGGAGAAAGAATGTAATTCCGGGAATTGAGGTAGATTGGGTCGTCCTTTGTAACGAAACCGAACTTGGCCATCTAAAAATTAACCGCAATAAAATTTGCTTAAGGTCAAAACTTAAATCCATTTAACCTCTTGCCAATAATATTGTGTCAAAACTCACACTGAGAACGCTGGGAAAGTTGGCATCATCCATGAACAGTACTGATCCATAGCAGTCCACTTCGTAAGCATAAACTTTACCAAATTTCGGATGATTTACAATTCCGTGAGTCTCAATTCCTTGGCGGATTTCTCTAGCCAAAGATCTGATTTCAGCGAGAAGGACCACTTGATGACCGCCTGCTTGTTCCAAGATTCTAGTTACCCCTTCCAGTGCCACCACAGCGAGAGCATTTGCAGGGATCAAGTATTGGAAAACGGTGGAATCATCCGAAGGTCTGAAGAAGGATCTCACCAGACCACATCTTTTGCTCGGATTCCCAAGTCCGTACAAGTTCGTTGTCTCGGACGAAGTATCCGTGCATCTCGTAAACTTGAATGGTTCTCTGCCTAAAACCTCCACGGTCCCTCCTTGCTGATCCCTCATTGTCCTCACTGTTTTCTCAACTGCCTCCACCCATCTCCGATTTTGGACGAATGAGACATCATTTGTGGATTCGTGGTAGAATTTTGAAATGTAGAGGAAAGATGCCAAGCTGTCCAGCTCGTATTTTGCTTCAAACACTTCCTTCCTATTGTAAGGGGGACCAACGAAATCCCCTGCTCCACCTTCTGGAGGTTCCACAACTATCCCAGAGTTCCAGTGCTCAAGGGGAAAGAATGCATTGCCATATTGGTACAGGTTGATTAGTTCCGCTTGTGTGTTGATCACGCCCAAAACCATTTGCCGAATGATGAGGTCATCTCGGGCGAGGGGGACGTAGGGATTGATTTGGTAGGTGGAGTCCCGAAGCCACATGGCAGGAATGTCTAGGATTTTTAGTAGACTTTCAAACTAACAATTTTTCGCACTTTAGATTAAACTGGGGTTTGAAGAAGCTATGTACATACCTCCAGTGATGATGTACGTGTATGGAATACCAAAGACATCGGATTCGGTCGCATTTCGATGATATAAAACGGTCGTATCTGTAGTCAAATTGACAAAATGTATCTAATCGTTAGACCTGTTTATTTTTTTAAAAAGTTAGCTGATTCCTTTAATTCCATACCTAATGTATTCGGCAAACAATTTACGAATATTTGTCGCAAGGTGTCATCTTTAATTAAGGCTCCCACGTTCACAATGAGTTGCTCCACCGTTGTACTATTAAATAGTCTTTCGGCCGGAGGTGGACGTGCATCCGGCACTTTGGATAGTTTAAAAGGTGACACTATTTGTGTGAAAATGAAATTTTAACAATTTGCTTAAATTTAATTTTTGGAAATATGAACAATGTGCTACTATTAGTTAAACATTATATTATTTGATTTTGTCTTACGCCTTGAATAAACTGGCTGCTTTGAATTTGCCCATCTGCCTTCCCTTCTTCGACAAGATGAAATAACACCTTTTATGAACAATAAATTTAGTAATAAAATTTTTACGATGCTCCAGCTTGGGACAAATCTCCTTTTGGTTGACATATCGATCAGCTTCTTTTCAGAACAGGTCTGAAACTAACTTCGAGGTAATAAGGAATAAAGCATAGTGAAAGGGTTCTTCGGCTTAAAAACATCTTTTATTTTTACATCGTTCTTCTTCCTGAATTGGTACATATTTTCAAAAATGTACACACCCAATGCACATTTTCACCTGCTACTTGTTTTACGGAATTTGGTATTACCTTGCATGTACCTTGCTTTAATCTTAACTCTGTGCAACAGCATTTGGCATTTTTGTACAAGCATTTTAGTTCCATTTTTCCGTGGCAAACAATTTAGATATTTGGAATATAAAAACACACGACATATTTTTAGAAATTACAGGAATTGTTATATTATCACAATGCATTTCTCAAGTTCACTTTGGAGATTATAGAATTATTTTAAGCTTTGAGGCAAACATATCATGTATCATGCACAATGGAAGTGACTATATAAATAGGTATTCACAGGGCCAAGGAGAATATCTGTATCGCTCCAGCCTTCGTTCAGGTTATTTTACAGTTCCATATATGCACATCATTAGTCCTGTGCTGTACCATTGGTGATATTATTCATATATGCAAGCTCCTGGTTTTTAGTTTTTACCCAAAAATATACGATGAGATGATATGTACAAGTAAGAGTCCGCAATTTAATGTATTATTTTTAATTCTTAACTCTAAATGTCATTATAGAGTTCAGAGTAACATCCAAAGGGAGTCGGAGCAAATGTTTTCGATTTTGTTTCGTGAAACTGAAGAATGGCGTTCTGATTTTAGCTGTAGTTAATGTTGCCACATACCTTCTCCCCAGTTTATGCGACATGAGCGCGTTAGCAAATGCCTCGTTGAGCACGTGCGAATTAGCTTCAATACTCGTCACAAACATTATCAACACAAAGTACACAACGACGCAAATCACAGAGAATGTAACAAACAAGGAAAACGTCGACGTGCTGATAAACTTTCGAACACAAACCAGAGTATAATTAATTGAGCCCCACATCATCATCCCAACAGCAACCATCATAAATATTTCAAATCCAATGTTATACGACCAGAATTTGGTTTGCAGATCGATTCTCCTTTTAATCATCACAATACGAATCACAAATTCCTGCCACTCATTCGTCATTCTAAACTGCCCTTCTGTTAACTTGGAATTTTTCCTTTCAAAGGGCTTTTGGGGAAGATGACGATGTAGAGTTGGAAATTTGACAACGTTAGTTAAATAATGAAAACCTTTATTCCCAATGTCCAGCACCAAAATCAACTGAATGATACAAAATGCATGCCATCGCAACAAGATTATTAAGTCCACGAGGATAAGTAGATATCTGAGGGAGATGCAAAATGGGTGAGTTGGGTTTCCAAGGAAGGGCATCATTTCGAAAAACACGTACACCGGATCACAGTCGTAGTACACAGCGAGAAGTGGGGAAATAGTAAATGCAATTATTGGGAAGAGTGCGATTGCAGAGGTGACCACTCCCAAGGCATCTTTGTGTATCGGAGGAGGGATCGAAAGGTAGCCAACTTTGAGTGTTTGCACCGCTGTGCTCAAAGCATGATAACTATCACTGAACAACGCTGCCATGACAGTCCCTTTGCGGGTGAAGGATTGTGCGAGCCCTCCAAAAAATATATTCCCACTGAGAATGAGGAGGGAGCCGAGCATTTGCAAGTAGTTGTCTGGTGTCCAGTGCGGAATGGTTCGTAGATAGCGGACGTTAAGTCCTGTACAAATTATGGTGAAAATGTTTAGAGAAATTCCAGCCCAGGCAAACCAGAGGAGCTTTCGGTCAGCCTTGAATTTCATTTCCTTCTTTTTCCCGTCCCAGTGGAAGGGCAGGGGAACGATTTTGTCGTAAGTGTGGAATGGCACCTCGAAAGCGAACCAGGTCAGTGGGGTTCCCATGGTGTTGTTATATACTATCTAAATCGCTCAGCGGAGGAAGTTGATACGCAGTTCGCAGCACAGCGCTAGACGATGAATGGAAATGGTCGATCACTGAAAGTTACGATTTGATTTTGAAAGGAGGAGAGCATATATATTTTCGAGAAAGTATTGGAGGTGGATCCAGAAAAATTGATTTTTACATAGGAAACCGAATTTGGAAAAATATTTCGCAATTTATAATATTCGGTGGTGGTTTAAATTTCAGTTTTCCCAGCACATATACGGTTTACTGCAAATATGAAATATCCAGGCAACAACTAAATTGTAGCAGCACGGATATACCTCAAATGTATACATCCACGGAACAGTATTCTCTCGTGGTTTTCATAAAAGTTCCCATTTGAACCATGTGAAATTAAATATTCATGCAAGCTTATAGTGTTCTGGTGTGGCTCCTTATAATATATCATTAATAATAATAATATCATTTCACCTTACATACTGCTCGAATTAAAAAAAACATGTTTCATCTCCACATGCATGTATTATGTTTATACATTCAACATTTCCAAAGGAAAATTGTAAGCCATGTCGAGTTCCCGTTAGTTCCAAGCTACATGCCAATCGTTTGTAAACTATGAGCTGAAGTTGTAAAGAAATGAAAGGGGGATTAAAGGATTACAAATTTTATCAAAACGCAGCTATTTAACTGGTGACAATGAATTAATTATTATTGCATTGATTGAAGCATTTAATTATAAAGTGTCCTATGTGCAATATTGAAGCTATTGGTACATATATTATTTATCGCGATATACACTGACCGGCCATGACCGTGGCTTCCAATAAAAGCACATAGTGGAATAATCTCAAGATTGAAGTGATGCACATGGATCTCACATGCACATGGTTTATATTAAATACACTTATGAGGATTAACACCACTCATTTTGCTGTATTTGATGGAACATAGATTGCGCAGTAGTAGGCTAGCAGGTCCACACGTCCACATCATATACAGAGCAAGCACGATTACGCTATATATCCTTTCAGTTCAGCAACAGATGAAGTGCGAAAGTTGCTATGTAAGCAGCATAACTTTACTTTCAATCCAAAATACGAAATGGACAAGATATCTTTCAAGGTCATAATAATAAAAACCTGCTTGGTTCATTTATTGGCAAGCCGACCAGCTCCGACGATTATGCGTAGAGCATGTTTGGATCACAACAAACCTAATATCTTGCACTGGATGTTGTGTATGAATGATGTATTCATTCCAATTCTAGAGCATTGTCAAGTTGACCAACTCCCCTGTTAGAAACAGAGTTGAATGTTTCATAAATTTTAAAAAAAGTAATGAATTAGTTGGCTCCTTTGATTTCCGAAGAAGACATGGCATTGTTGGCGCTGATTGGGTGGTTTATCTTCATCACCATTTCCAGTGTGGTGCTATACCTCCTCTACAACAACTGGAGAATTCAACGACAATGTCAGAAGAAGGGAATTCCATTTCTCGGAACGGGAATGTCCCGTTTAATTCCTTTCGCGTTGGGCTACCGCTCAATTGCAGAGCTGGAGAAGCAACTTTACTCACTCGCATCGGAAACTGGGAAGCCCTTTGTCTGCCTCAATGACGCCTTCACAAACAAGGCTTTCTACATCCAAGACTTGGCTCTGCTGAGAAGCATTTACATCAAAGACTTTGAGCACTTTGGCAACCGGAGGAAGGTGGCCACCAACGAGAAAGATATTCTCCAACAAATGCTGCTCAGCCTGGAAGGGGACAACTGGAAACATTTGAGATCCAAGCTGAGTCCTGCCTTCACCACTGGAAAGATCCGAAGAATGTTCCAGATTTTCGATCGAAGTAGTCAAAGGTTGTGCGACTACTTCAGAGACTGTGTGGGTGACGGGGGAGGAGACATCGATATTTGTGACGCATTCTCAAAATATGCGATGGACGTGATCGCCTCCTGCGCCTTTGCAATTGAGAGCAAGGCTTTTGAGAGGAAGCAAGGAGAATCATCGCAATTTGAGAAAATGGGACATCGTCTCCAATTCAATTTTGATATTAAAATATTTTTCAATATGCTTCTCCTTCTGATCGCTCCAAAGATAGCAGGCTTCTTTGGAATAAAATCCTTTGCCACTGAATCACGAGAATATTTCTCGGGCATTGTCAAGGCTGCGATGAAGCATCGGAGGGAAACGGGTCAAAAACAAGATGACTTTTTGCAGTTGATGTTGGACGCTCAAGAAGGATTGCTGAAGAGTGAAGAAACTTCGAAGGAAGCTTTGGAGGTCATGACTGGTTCAAAAGAAGGAATCAAGTCAAATTTTTCTTTAGAAGAAACTTCAAAGAAATATTCGTTCAGTGACGACGCGATTGTTGCAAATTGCGTATTATTTCTGATTGCCGGATTTGACACGACAAAGGCTCTCCTCAACTTCACCACGTACCAATTGGCAAAGGAGCAAGAATGTCAGGAGAGGCTTTACAATGAGGTTCGGAGTGCGTTTGAGAAGAATGGAGGCTCTTTGCCGTATGAAGAGGTCCTCCATATGCAGTATCTCGACATGTTCATAAACGGTAATTAATGAAAAATAATTTTGCAGGCTCAAAAATCGAAATTGGTTTTATGATAAAATTATTACAAATTTACAATTTTCCATTTTCCACAGAAACGTTGCGATTGCTGTCTCCTGCAACCAGAACTGAGCGTAGCTGTACGAAGGACTACAAAGTGCCTGGAATGGATTTTGTAATTGAAAAGGGAAACGTTTTGATTATCCCAATTCTTGGTGTGCATCACGATCCAAAGTATTTTCCTAATCCCGAGATTTTTGACCCGGAAAGATTCCTGCCTGAAAGAAAGAATACGCAATATCCATACGCATTTGCACCGTTTGGTCATGGGCCACGGAACTGCATTGGTAAACATACAGCTTCTTTGAATGTTCACAAATTAGGATATAATTTCTCAACAAAAATTTTAAAGCTGGAATTACTATTCTTATGAATAATTATTGTTTGAAGGAATGCGTTTCGCACTGACGGAAGTGAAGGCGATGCTGGCAACCCTCGTGTACAACTTCAAATTGGAACAATGCAGCAAAACGGATAAAGAAATTAAATTTGCACAGAGTTTAATTATGAAGCCAGCAGATGGTATATGGCTTCGTCTCAAGTCTCGTCGTAAACTCAGTTGAATTGATAATAATATGCATACTTGGTCTGAGACACTCATTAATTTTCATTGAATAGTTAACAATTTAAACAATTTAATCCAATGCAAATAGAATTTAATTAATTTAATTAATTTGTTAAGTGACAATTGGGACTGTATCATTTGTGGCTTGCCAGTAAGGGGGCAAGCTGCGAATGCTGGGCTCCCTTGCCTAAAGCAAACAATAGTTTTAAGAATTATTTAAATAACCACTGAAAGTTAAAAAAAGGTTCGAATAAAATTATTATGCTTACGTGATACTGTTGTTGAATTAAGCGCATCCTATTCTCTGCTACCATTTGGATGATGATAAAAGCGACTCCGAACGTTGTGATAAGGGACAAAGCAAGGATGACGTAGATCTCCATTTTATTGTTTTCAATCCATATGTTCTCTGGGAAAAATTAATACGTAGAAGAGTATTATAAAATCACGAATGTTTAGATGAGATGCTTGTTTAGACATGTTATTTTCAATTACCTTTCACGACTCCTGACGCACTGTGATGACCTTGGATCTCGCTCCTCGTGCATCCTTCAATCTCACTCTCTTCCCCATCCACAACAATCTGATGAGCAAAGGTCGCTGTCATCTTCCCTCCAGCCTTGGCCACAAAAGAAAACTCATCCAAATCCTCAACAAACTCGAAACCCTCCGGCAAGTTCTCCTTCAGCTCTTGTACAGGCATTTGTTCCCCTCCATACTGGCCAGTCAGCTTGACATGAACATCATAATCCATCGGATGGTCATGGACAACCTTGACACTCGATGTGATTTGATACTGAGTGCAAGGAGCAACATCAATCCTCTGATTGACGACCACTTTCTGCTCCTCCTCATGGCTGAAATGCTCAGTGGAATTTTGCTGAAGGAACTGATAAGCGGATTGTAAAATTGGGGTGATTTTCGCCCTTCCAAAAAGCCCAATCGATGAAACTCCGCTTTCAACGTACAGACCCTCGTCAACATTAACATTGTCGAGGGACATGAGTCCTGGAATTCTGCCAATTTTGACGGATTCTTGGATTGTCTCCTCAACCGAATACTCATGAACCACTGAGCTGGAACTTGCCTTGTTGGAGAAAACCGTGGGTGATGCTAATGCCACATCTTGGGTGGCAACTGGAGCATCTCCCACGGAAGCAATGTGATGAGGACTAGCTTCTTGAGGGAACTGCACTTCAAATTTGAACACGTCAGCGTTCATCTTGAGACATGATTGACGAAGTCCAGCAGAACATAAACCCATGGACTTGGAGAGTCCGTTGAAGTTGGCTAAGGACAAATCTTGAGAGTGTTGAGATTTTCCACCGCCTAGTATCAGCATTTCCCCTTGGCAATTTTCCTCTTTGTAAAGTTTTACGCAGTTACCGTGGTTATTTACGGATGAGGCGTTCACATAAGATTGTGGAAGATTTACGCATCCGCAGAGGTCGGAATGTTCGAAAACTGCAGTTCCCTTGAGATTTGGTTGGGGAAATAATTTCACATGGATTTTGGTGCCGCCTTCTTCCTCGTTGCAGATTCTGAATGCGGAGGTCCTATTGTTAAATTCAAGGGTGGAGAGGTCAGAATGGTGGTATTCATTTTCGGGCCCAATACGAACGCTGTAGTCACCGGACGAGCCACCAATGCAAGATGAGCCCTCGTAGAGTATGACGCATTCGCCATTTGTCTTGATTGAGGAGAGGATTTTGTCACCGTAGTCTGGCAGATCCTTGCAGGTGGTCGTCGAGGAGTCACTGTCCATCTCGTAAAACAATCCTTCACGAGAAGATGTAGTTTTGTATGAAAAGCATTATATGTTATTTCCATGCCCAAACTGTTAATGACAATTAAGGGGCCTTGAATTAATTAGTGTATACATCGACATACCTTGAAAGTCCTGTTCATCGAAAAACTGGATCTTGACACACTTCGACGAGCCCACCAAGACCAGGAGCAGGAGAAGCAAATGTTGGGATGTTGTCGGAGTCATCGTCATTGCCAATTATTGAGGTAGTTTATGTTTCCTGGATCATAAAATTGTATCCTTTGTCTCTCAACGGACTCCCAAAGTGACAATGAGATATTCATCAAATTACTTTACAGGTTGATTTGTTGATAAAACGGTTGCAAATTGTAAACTGGAACGGCATATTGCGAATTCCTACAACCCACAAATCCGAAAGCGTGTGAACCTTGCTACAATCACGTATATTGGACCGCATCGAACAGAGTCAATGATTTGATAATAAGCCTTGAAGAGACGTGTCCACTATGCATTACTATTGGGTCAGTGGTCGGCCACTCCACTCCCGGGAGTGGAGTGGGGAGTGAAGATTGGAGTGGAGGGAAGGAAAGTTTGGTTACTTGGAGTGGAGTGGAGAGTGGAAGGCAGAAAAATTTGGTTGCTGGGAGTGGAGTGGAGAGTGGAAGGCAAGAATTTTGGTTGCTGGGAGTGGAGTGAGAGTGGAAGGCAAGAAATTTTGGTTGTTGAGAGTGGAGTGAGAAGGGAAGGCAGGACCTCTTTTGTATTTTGGCATAGAAACGCATATAATTTTGATATAAATTATGTTCCAAGGAATTAGTAATTGAAATAAGAGAGTAAGGGGCCATTTAACGAAGGAATGGGGACA
>JAQFZW010003711.1:0-12145 GCA_034687055.1 Heteromurus nitidus | reverse complement strand
CATTTGTCCAACCAACCGACAAGTAATGGGTACGGTTCTCCCAAAAAAATACTCATCGCTGCTTCTGCTTGTTGTTAACGAAGACAAGAAATGAACCTGAATGTAATCTAATGTGTTCGTTTAGTGTCGGCGTAGTAGCACGTATATGTATATAACTAGGTGAGTGGGTATACTCTGAGATGTATTAATATCAAGAGCGAGAGAGAAAAAATAACCTTTTGGTGAAATGATCCTGTGAAGAAATGATGCGTTAAAAATGTAGAGAGTTATGGCGGTTGTACTCATCAGTTTGTCGAATTATACGAATAAAAAGAGAGCTCTGGATACTGGGCTTTTCCTCATTTATTCCTCTTCACTTTTCCCCTTCCTCTTGATCTCTTTTTTACACTTACCCTGTTACAACACATTGCCAATATCCTGTCACCAAGAAGAAGTCAACCCATTGAATCATTATATTGTCATTATGTACATCATAAAAACGGAAGGCTGAAATGTCGATTCCCATTCGTCTTTTATCGTCAAAAGAAATGAAATTCCGTTTGCCACACAAAAAAAAGAACTCCTACTCTTCACTCTCCGTAGTAGGTAGACGGGGAAAACTGAAAAGGAGTTTTTAAAAGAAGGCTCGTGTCGTCATTATCAGTTCGGTGTAAATGTGAGAATGCAAATACTATATCTTTTTCTCTCTCTCCATAAGCACTCATCCAACACAATTTTCTCCTCTTTGTGTTATAAACATAATATAAGTATTGACTACTGACGTGAAGTGAATGCATACCGATGTCTGGCTATTACTTAATTCGTGTACATGATTTCAGTCATTTTTACCACATGCTATTTTCCGTAGTACATTTTTTGTCACACTTTGTATTAAAAGAGCACTTCTGGATGGGATACAGCATTGGATGTAAAGGGAAAATAGCTGTAGCAACACTAATGATAGTAGTGCTATATACTCATACTCATTCTCATTCTGTAGATATGGCTTTCCTGTCTGAAATCATTTAATTCTCATATGAAGTCATTTCTCATGTGAGAAAGTGGTATGACTTTTTCCAACTCTTCCTTTGCCATATTGCAGTCATTAAATAATATATCGTTCATTTAATGTGCAGTTTGTAGTTACAAAACTGAGCAGAAATGAGATCCACATAATTGCGTTACGGATGAAACTTCACTTTTCTATTACATTTTTTTGCGCAGTAGATCACCTTCCGCGGTAATGTGTGTACATCTTTTTGACAGCACAATTTTTTGGCACTCGTATCTCCTTTACATCTGTCGAGGGAGAAAAAAATATTAGGAATTCGGTTGGAGGATGGGAAAAGAAGTAAAAAAGATTTTTTAAAAGAGAACTGGCAATGGCACGGTTGAGTTGTAAAGTAGACTTCTCGGCTTCTGTAGGCGGTAATCAATCCATCTGCGATATCTCAACACTTAATCACTCCACTTTTTCGCATATTTTCTTTATAGCAGAACAGGCTAATACGGAGTAGGAGAGGAGCAATTGGAGACATCTTCGCCAACATACTATCATACTTGTTTCTTCTTAGTCCTAATTCCAACTCCTCGTTGGTTCATCTCAAGAGTCTAGGAATTGTCGTCATTTGTACATATTACTACACTTGCGTATGTGGGAATTGGAAAAGAGCTCTACCAATCAGCCAGAAAAAGTGAAGCGGATGGCAGAAACTCTCTGCTCGTTAGTGACTCATTTCATGATAAATTTTGAGCATGTCACCACACTCCCAAAATCTCATCCTTTCTGACTTCATTTTTTTCTCTCTCTTTCAATTCGCATCTTCATATACCACTCCAAGCAATAAATACGGTTGTCCTATTGCAAATAGTTGTGTGAGTGAAAATTTGACAAAATTAAAGAAATCTGTTTTGTTGGGAATTATCTTTGTGCACAGTGAACTTATGAGACACTTAATGTGACACCCTTTCTTTTACGGTGCGCACGTAGATGTTTATTTTTTTTTACAAATGCTCCAAATCTTCACCAATACTCTTAGCAATCCCTCTGTATAATTATAATTATATATCCATGGTTTGTAAATGTTTTGCCAAAATTCGCCTCATTTCAAAGTACGTACTTTAATATTACTTCAATCTATGAACAGGTGAAAACTGCTTATATGAGTTCATAAACGATATTTGGAGGTCACGTGAGATTCTATGCGTGGGATACTAACTCTTGGATTGGGGTAATCAAAAAGTTGGCATTTAGTACCCCTGCCAACCTAATTAAGTCATATAGCTCTTAAATAATTTTCCGAACATCGTTTTCCCACGCTTTCTTGTTTGGCAAATGGAAGTGAGCAATGGCTTGGTTGGAGAGAGAGCCCTGGTTACGTATTTTGCGTTGAAGCGAGAAAGTACATCTCGAAAATAATGGTAGAGTGTCTCACGCATAGCTGACTTTTTGATTGTTACTATGTGCATCTAGACCCCAATGAGTTCGAATTGTTGATTCTCTCGGCATCCTTCGAATTCAGCACCATCAGCATGTGCTTGACGATGGCATTGGTGGCAGTGTGAATGAGTCATGAGAGTTAAGATGACGATGATGATGGCCTGATGAATAATGATGAGACCAGGAAATAATATTGTGTATAGTGGATGTGCCAGTTGAATAAAAAAAGTACATATACATGCACGGTGTATATTCATGCATGAATATACCGGACGAAGTTAACTTTTCACTTGCGATTGCAATTTGGGCACGCGTTTTATCCATTATGATGTTTATCTAGAGATTGAATAGGAGGAGAGAGAGAGAGGTGGTTGCCGAGGGAACGTTCAGTTTTCTACGTACTTATTATTTCCCTCTGATTTGTATAGGGAAGTAGCAAATAAATAGTAGCTTCATATCATAAAGTCGAGTTGGAGGAAGAGCTGAAAAAGATCGCACGTCAGACGGTTTATGTTGTTGTACGCATTATAATCCCTTCACTCTTGTGTATGTTTTTTTTGAATCAGCGATTGAGAGAAGAGAAAGACTTTTTTGTTTGCCGTACGCATCCATTATTATGTGGGCCAAGGGTGTTTTCCCCGTATGAATAGGCAGATAAATCAGGGTATGATTGATCGGTGGCAATAAAGACGTTTAATAAAAGAAGAAAGCTACACCAGCAAGCAGCAACATAGACAAGCTTCCCTTGAACAGTTTTGTTTGATATTCTCTTTTTGACGTGGGGAAATGCTGCACACTTTAGCATTAAATGGGATTAAGGTCTCATATGATCAACACATGAAGTCGCCGAGAGAAGAGATAAATCTGGGGACAGAGCAAGCCGTAATAAATATGATTGCTAAAATTTATTTTTGGAAGCTATTCCACTTGGCAAAAATTATGGCAAATTTTGTGTGATATGGCGTATTTATTCAAATTGTTTAACCACAATACTAAATAATGCTTCTTTTATCATCTTCTGCTTATTTTAAGTAAGAGGAAATTGACTTTTTGTCAAATAGAAGAAGGCTTTCGATTTCAAAGAAGACTTGAAGAGTACATATAAAAGGCGAGACAAGAATAGTCTAAATCAGGTATTTCCATGGAATAGATGATGAACCCCTTTTCCTCGTATAGGGGCTCATCCGTTAAGGAAACTTTGATTAAGTTGGGGAGTCGAATTATCCAAAGCCACTTGCTCACTTCCTGAGCTTCGCGTCTAATACCCGGTCGTCTGGTGAAACCACAATAATTCAGACTTGCGACTGTCACTCAAGCAGTCACTCAGAAAGGGGAATGTAGATAACACTGTGAAAGCAAATATTTGATAGCTTCTCCATTGCATCAATTCTGTTGTATGTGTAACATTTCTGGTGAATAATCACACTTGACTAACATAGTGAAAGGGAACATATTGTTGTTGTTGCCCAGGGGAATATACATATGCTTCATCATAAATTAACTCGAGATAATGTTATAGCTGCAGACAGCACAAAAAAATCATGAATCAGTACGAAATAGAATTATCATGGTCACCATCACGGATCGTTGTACTAATCTACACATTGTCGAACTTTTTAGTGATATCTTGTCAACGTAAACTGGAAGTTAAATATACAATTTTTATGATTGAATTAATTACATGTTGTTAATTTTGATGTAATTATGTTCCAAAATTGAGTGAAGTTGTATTCATAACGATGTCAAAATACTTTTGTAAATTGGCCACAGGTTGGAAAACCAAGGGACAATTTGCACGAAGAAAATTTCTCACATATTTTCCCATCTAAATTATCATCGTAGTCAATATAAACTTGGTACTGATCGTGAGTAGGTATAACTTTCGAGTTTATAATATCGTCGGTGTTCCAAAGACTTATTTTATTTAATGAACAACTTCACAAGGAACAATTGTTCTAGCTCGTAGCATTTCCTCTTTTTCCCCCAAGTATATTGTACATTGTACACATTTAAACGTACGATCGTGTAACGGGGACGTTTGTAGGAAGCATAATCATGATTCTTTGCATATGCTCCATCAAGTTACAATAATGCCATTATTTAGTGGAAATAAATGGAAGAGAAGCGAGTGAAAAGGGAGATTATTTAGTTTTCATTACACACAATTCCAAGTCAGCCTCCTAATCGTTTCATGAGCCAGTCGGTCTCGCCTTTTATATGCGATGCGTAAATAGATCGCAGGCAAGGCATTACTTAACAACTTCTTCACTTGGGTGAACAAACTAGGAGAGGAGCGAATGGTCGGAGAGAGAGAGAGAGAGAAGTTGTGAAGAAAGTTCCTTCAGTATTAAATGATGCATATTATATTATAAGGTGGTGTGGCGTGTACGTACATATATACAGAGAGAGTGGGCCCAACGTCGAGTTCATATTTGCTCACATTATAATAGAGCAGTAATTTCCTAGTCATCGTCATATAATCAAATTGCAAATTAAGCTATTATTCCAACTTAATTATGGCTGCACTGTGATAAGCACTCAGCTTTTATGGAGTGTGTGCATGGGTGGCTGGCTATATAAAAGACTCATTTGGAGATAGCACACTTGCACAAGAGTAAAAACTTGCTCGCTTATGCAACGAGCGAACTACCTCGAATACACAACTTTTCCCCTGAATAATATGAGTAGAAAACTGTTACTTATTCATTCTCTCCTGGAAGTCGTAAGTACGAGGAGGAAATGAGAGTTCTTCCCTCCTTCTCTCTTCATCTCTCTCTCTCTCTCTCGGAATACTTGGATATCGCACAATATACTCTCCTCGAGTGTAGTCCTTTTATGCGCATTTTCTCATATTAAAGCAAACCCGTTCTTTATGGTGGCTATGCGGAGCTTTTCCCTCTCCTTTCTCTTTTCTCCCTTTGCATAGACTTCTCTCTTGTGCTGTCACAATTTTCGGGTATAATTGGCTAACTAGCGATATTACATCGGAGTAGTGGTATAGTTTCACAAATAGAATGGAGGGGCTGAGCTAAAGTAAGTCACACCGCTAACAGAAAGGCAGAGAGAATGAGTCATGCAACTATATATTCATTGGGAAATCACTATATATAAGTATATGCTCTTTCATGTCTCTCGCATTGTATGCTTAAAATTATTTCATTAAATCTCAAGTTTCCCCACTACGGCTTCACAAACGATGAGGAATGAATTCTGGAAATCGCTACCTACTCAAGAGACGGGGATCTCATGATTAAGTTGTGATAAACGGGGATGCAAACTTTGTGTGAGAAATTTAGATTTTCATTGCATTAATTACTTATTCCCTTATCAGTTTCTAGGGTAAAACTCATTTGTTCTTCTTTCGGTAATATTGTACAGTTCAAACGGAAATGATCATCACGTGTTCAACTAATTGACATGTTAATCTCCCCAGTTTTAAGCATATTATTATGCTGAAGTTTTTGGAAAGACGTACGAATATTCTTATAATCACTTTTGTCCACTATGTTTGTCTTTATATCGTTGCGTGGTCGAAGTGGTGTTGTTCCGAGAGTGATATTAATTTTTATGAACACCAACACCATTTCGTAATGTAACGCTCCTCTCCAGTTTTTCTCATTCATCCACTTCAAAAAAGGAGATAAAACGAGGATAAGAGATCTGCTAATGAGTTTTAAGAGCTGTGACACTGATCGCATTTCAATAAACAATGTTTTTTAATGAGTTGACACTGGTTCCTAAAGAATTTTCAGTATAAGAAGTGTGCAGAGCAAACTCTTTAAGAAAACAAGAGCAAATGGACACACTTATACTATGTAGCAATAGGTAAGTATGTACTTACATGTGTGTGTATATGCTCGAAGAGGAAACAGGCTCTCAACTAATGGAAGAAGAAGGGTAAAAGCGTGAATAAGGAAGAGGAGATCGGAGAGAGAGAGAGAGAGAGAGAGAGAGGAAAAAATGGTCTAATTGCTTTCGTGTCAAATGATTTCCCGGCCCATGTGAAAGTTGAGATGCCCAACTGAAAATATTTTGGTTGGAGCAAAAGACATCATTAGCGTTTGACATATTTCACATAAATAAAGTATACAAAAAAATGAGGGACGAAAGTCCGTTGACTTTTATTTGTTACTCACATTTCCCTTCTCCCGTATGTTTTCCTCTTGCATATTATGAGACTAACTAAACATTTTGTTTTTTGAGCTGTGATGATGATCTTGGTGGCGAAATACTCATTTCCTTATTACCTACAAATGTGTAGGAATGACGACGCGAGTTTTTCTCTCGAGTGCATGAAATATGACACAGTGTAATGACATGTTTTCTTTGCTAGGAAAAGCTTTGTAGTTCAGCTATGACAGGAACACTCCTCTTTTTCTCTGGTCGGGCATGTGACATATAAATACATACGATGGCATAAGGGGCAGATGAGCATACCGACTTGGGAAAGTGAAATCCTTTTGTATATATATTTGCTTTCGGTATTAGGCTTGTAACTTGGAGTTAATTACCCCAAAGCTAGCAAATGAGTGATGGATTGCTAATTCGCAGTTGGTGCGAAAAAATTTGCGTTGGATGAATAATTTAACAAACGTCGTAGCAGAGATGAATGTGCTCAATTAAAGAGAGCAAACCCAATAAAAACGGGGAATTGACGAGATTGTTTCCAAGTTTCAAATGAGGATGGTGATACTGTATTTAAAGCGAAGAGAGAACATCTTACGGAATTTTGTGGTGTTGTGTAAACACAGTGAATCAAGGATGGAAATGTGAATACTAGTTTCGGATACGATAAGCTTTTCGGAAAATTGAAGAGAATTTTCTGGGTACACGCAATGCCACTCAAATTCCTCCTTCTTTCTCTCTCGTTGTGCTGTGATTAAGCACTGAACCTAAACGTGACTGAATCCCAGTGATAAATGAGCTGGGTTATGGTGAGCCAAATGGAATGCTTACTTGGGTAAATACAAGGAGTTTTTGCTGTTAATTGGGCTTGGAAGCCTGTGGAGGAAAGGAGTGAGTGGCAATATATGAGATATACGAGTACTGTGATATGCCAGATTGGAGTTTTTTTTGTGTTGCAAGATGAAGTTTTAGTTGAGCAAGTTTGGAATGAAAATCGGAAGTATCTGTGGAATGGTATGTATGCAAAGATGGTGACGGTAGGGCAATTTCATATATATATATATATAAGTATGCCCATATCGTTCGTGCGGTAGTAATTGTCAAGTTGCTCATGCTCAAATCACTTTTCCTCTCTTGAAACACTTATGCACACAATTCTGTCACGGATGGAGATCCTTATTGGTGAAACTGCAATTCACTCCACTTTAAAATCTTCTATCCCTTCTTGTAAGCATGTGTATAATATACCAATTACTGGCTGCTTCTCTATTAAAGTCAAAACACAGCGATCCATTCACACAGCTAGTAACTCACTAAAACTTTTTTCACTTAAAGAGTTTTTTTTGAGGTTCGTTCTAGTCATGTGAACAGCGGATATATCCTATTGCTACATATAGCACCACTCCACATGTGTTGGTTCATCCTTTGACCTCTAACTTCATTCTTTACTCCTCAAATGCCTTTATAATATTGACACTTCTCTCGTTAGCTCATTTACTTTACAGATAGCTGAGCTAATTTTAACAAAACGCCTTTCCCGTTTCACAACTATCTACTTTGTCTTCACGCATTAGGGGCATTTAACGAAAGGCAAAGTGAAACGGTGTTTGTTTAGGGAAACCAAAATCGTTAATTGTTCGCTCATGGTGTTACGTCATACAGATCGTGTACACATTCACGCATCACAGACTCCTCACATTTTTTACAGGATTAACTAGATGTCGTAGCTAGATTGAAATGGATCCGATGATGGCACATTCTCTTGCCTGAATCTAAAATGTGACTATTGAAATAATATATATGTTCCACAATGAAAAATAAGATAATTGCATGCAGATACTCAATGCTACGTGTAAAGTGTAACTAGATTTTGCAATGATTACTTCTCCATTTGGAAGTGTCTAACTGGAGCCTGAGTGCAATTATGAATAAAGGATTCAAAAGGATTATGCCATATACATACTTACAATTAATAGCAGCGCACAGGTTCGACCAGCCAGATATTTCACTGCCCAAATTGCAATTGTGTAAGTATGTGCGGGAAGAAAAGAAGATTATGATGATAATGAAAAAAGTAATAGATTCCCACACATTCCTTAGTTCATCCCACACACATTGAATGTGATGACAAGATTTGTTTTAATATGCTAATCTGTGATTGTAATAAGCTGCTATTTTATCACATGGTGTATTTTTACAAAGAGTTTACCATCGTTCTTGAAAGATAATTACCAAGTATAATAGATGCACGAGAGTGAGCGGTCGTATATTACATTGAATTCAGCAGGAGTTCCCCAGTATTTACAGCACACAAGAAGGTCTTTTACTTTTTTGAGTAGGGGCATTTACTTACAGAAAATTTGTATGTTCACTCAATGGTGTACAGTATTGGGCCAAAAATATTATATAATATTATCCTTTGCATGCCAAGGTACACAGGCACACCATCAAAATCGTGAAATTATGTTTTAAACTTTTCTTATAAACTTTTTTTACCGAGCCGCTCGACCGAAGAAGGATGGTAATGAAGGCAAATCAAAATCCATGAAAATTATGAGCTGACCAGTATCATATAGCACTCAAATGGACAGGAATAAATTAATAGCTATTTGTAATTTTTGTGGCGAAAAGCTGTTTTACATGATGATGGTGATGTCGTGCACCAACTACATTACTTGTAGAGAGCCAGCCTCACTCTGATGAAGACTGAAGGAGTGAGTAAGTATGTATAATGTAAGTATTGTTTTGCGCCGATCTTCTTTTGCCTCGAGTGTAATAACAAATGTTAAACGCTTCGTATGAACTTTTAGCACAGGTTAATGAATACCTTTCTGATGGTTCTCAATCCAAGTTGTAAAAGGTCGTGTGCGTGCATCAGCATTACTCTACAACGGGTCGCGCGAGCGAGTGAAGAAAGGGGAAAAAAGAGGAAAAGGTTCAGCGAGGGAGTGAGTTGGGTTATAAGTCAAAAATATGCCTTAATTACTATCTTCACGAGAACTATGCTTGTTGGAATCAAGTTATATTCGCATTACCAATAGCACAGTAAATGTACATGTATGTACGTATATACAAATTTACAATATCAATTAAGATTGTCTTGGGTATATATAATTTACGAAGATCATTACAACTATCCGATTTTTCATGACACGAGGCGATTTACGAATTATGAGAGGAATGTGCAAATAACGAATCAAGATGTGCTTTGAGACTGGGTTTCATCCGCGTGCAGGCAAAATCATTCGTTCATTGTGTTATCTTTGAAAACTTGCAATTAGCCCCAAATGGATAATATATACTTAAAAGTTGACATGGGACAACAAATATTTGAAGTCAAGTTTGGAATGCTCATAGTGTCTCAATATCGCCCTACGGATACATTATATTGTCTTGTCTTGTCATTATCCGAATTTGCATACACGCTCAAAGAGTAATATATCTCTCTCTGATATTTATGTTGTCTTAGAAGAAAAAAAGTTGCTTCAACTACCAGTCTTTCGGTGTGGAATAAAAGTTTCGAAGAGAGCATAAATGGGAACGTGGCCATTTTTCAAATGACGACGTGGCACTTTTTTGTGTGTCTCCCCAGTAAAAATATTATTCTTGTGTAACCAAAACAATTCATTTCTGCAAACAAGGAATGAAGTTATGAAAAGGAGAAAGAGAGAGAGAGGCGAAAAAAGATCTCCGAAAAGCGTAGGAAATGTGATGACAAGTTGACTGAAAGAAGGAGAAATGAGCAATATATATTTTTTGAGACTCAACTTGTTCATTCCCCGTGTCGCTTCCTCACTGTAGCTATGTCATGTATAAAAAATGCGCATTACTTCTACGCCATGGGCTTCACTGCTTCATCAACATCATCATCATCAGGGAACAATACTATAGCACACGGCATCAAGCTCTCTCAGAGCTCTCCTCTCTCCTTTCTTCTCGCTTTCCGTCATCTTTTACATCTCAAGTGAGACTCTGACACATATTACTGCAGTTTAGGGTGTCACACTTTTCACACCTCTAGCATTAAAAGGAGAACCATGTGGAATGATATTACTCTCCTCGACTGAATGCAGACATAAACGAAGAGTAAGGGAATAAGAGACGGGTTTTTATAAGTCGTTATCTTCATAATAACTTTTTCATTTTCAAGACCATTAGCAATCAGCCAGAGAAACTGGTGGTGAGTGAGCTTTTGTTCCGGACAGAGTATACAAAAATTGTGCTTTTGGGTTATATGATGTGACTTCATTCACACATATACAAGAGAGCACATTGTAAAGCTCATCAGAGATATAGTAATTTTCTTTGACTAACAGCTATACATTATTCACATGAAAACGCGGCGCGTCACAGGATCACCGCAAGGATGACATAATGTAACATGCGATTACCGTGTGCATCTGCTACAAACTTATATCCTGCTTTCTTGTGCGACTTTATAACAATTTCGGCTATATTTTTCGGTTTAAAGGACCGCTGCTGCATTTACTAATCAAAATAATATTCGTGTAAGGTAACGGACCGCGTTCGGTGGTGGTATGGTGTAGGGACTGCCGACAGGACAACAATTCTTTTAAAAGTTGCAGGCACGTTGGCAAGTGTCAAAAAGCTCGTGTGGAAGAGGTTTTGACGTTATGTACACTATTATGTAGTTCTCAAAATTAATAAGATCCTCTGAAATACAACATTCCCAAAAATAGATGAGCATCGTCCCACCACCGTTCCCATATGTTCACGCATTTTTCCCTTCATACAATAATAGAAAGATTAGCTTTCATCATTTCATTTGGCGTAAAATCATATCTTGATGTCAGCAGGGAGTCGAAAAAAATTTTTATCTTGAAAACTGGACAAACTCCTTCATCATCATGAGGGAGTCACTTCAACAGTGCAGCCAGTGCACGGTGCATGTGGTCAACCATGCCTGCTCGGACTCGGACATATGTATTACTTTGTTGTATTATTATCTAAAAGCAAAATTTGCCGACATCAAATTTTCTCTCCTTTTCTTTTAGAGAAGCGGTGCAATGTTGTTCTTGTTGGCTTGGGTATATATTGTGCCATGCCATTTACATCGTTGAAGGTGGTTTTATTAATACTCGAAGTGGTTCCTCATCCGATAAAATATTCTTTTGAGAGAAGGAGAAAACTCTATCTCCCGGAGGTCTTGTAATGTAATATTAATTCGTAAGAGAGGGTGTTTAAGAGCAAAGTCTTCATTACGGCTGGATTTACAATGCTCTCAAAAGTCTTGAACATGAGATGAATGCTTGTGTGTACTCATGTTCTTGTACGTATTGTTGGATTATAATTAGCCTCAGGAGTTATCATGTCATTTACATGTCATACAAGTTGTATTTGTGATGACTGACTTGTTAAATGCTAATAGCAAAAAATAAGTTGTGGTAAGATATCAAAATGAAGACGAGCCTGAAAAATTGAAGAAACTATTTTCCTCTCCAACCAAGAAACCAGATAAGTTTTGGAGCAGGCGTAATTTGAAAAGTTTCAATGAGTCACATTTTCAAGCTTTTATTTTTCCATGAAAGAATAGCGCACTACACACTACTCGGGTGGATGTGTTCATCGAGATTTTCTCAC
>JAQFZW010003710.1:0-12146 GCA_034687055.1 Heteromurus nitidus | reverse complement strand
AGTTGACCTAAGACCTATCACTGGTAAAAGTTTCAAAGCGATACTAAAATTGCATGTAGATATATATCCTCGTGAGTGAGTCGGTTGAGAAATATAAAAAACTGATGACAAAAAAATGATAAATGAACTCAACTGAAGTCAGTCGACGTTGGTTGAGAGTTGAGAGAGAGAGTGGAAAAGGGAAAAAGTGGATGGGAGTATGGCGAGAGGCGAGTTTTGTGCTCGTCGAGTCCCTTGTTCCGAATTGTGTGAGAATGTGTGCATGTGTGAGTGCGTAAAAAACCTTCTTCCTCTCTCTCTCTCGCTCGCTGGAAACGCATGCAGTCGTATCGTAACTCTGCAAACTTGACTATAAAAATGTGTTGATATATATTGAATGAATATAGTGCGTGTGTACAAGCTTTCCAGCTCCATTCTCCATGTTTCTCATATTCGAATAAAAAGTATTACGTGAGAGAAGCGTCTTCGTCGTCTCAAACTCAGAAAGGGAAAAAATGCAAAGAGTTGGAGCTGGAGTTGTGGAGCTGTAATATCTCCGGAGCATTTTTCATGCATTTTTCATCTTGTTCCAGGTCTTCTTCCCTGGGAAAATGTAAGGCTGGAAAATAAAAATGAAGTGTTGTGATGTGTGTGTGTGTGCGCCTTGTTTTCCTCTCTTGTGTCCATGTCTCCAGTCTCCACTCTCCAGTGACTGGAGGTATGCAATGTGCTCATATTATTATGTGAGAGGAGAGGGGGAATATCGATTTGCTTCTCTCCAGTCGAAACGAGAACAGAGCACACACAAGTATTTAAAGTGGAACGGGAATGTCACATAATATGTGTACACCCCTCCGATAGAAAAAAAACTTTTCGCCAAACTTTGCAAACAATATTATATATTTTCTGGAGGAACAAGTTTGAATGTATTTTCTCTCGTGCACAGATTGAATACTTGATTTGCATGAGAGAGATGCTCCATGATCCATACCACTTGACTCACGTTGTTTAGGATTTTCATTAAAGAACAAAAACTTGGAGGCAGAAGAGGAAAAAATATCTCTCCAACCTTGCTCATCATCCTCATCTGGACAAGTTTAGTCTTACGAAATGTTTTAAGCCTTTTCCTTCCCTTCTTTCTCGATTAGTACTTAATCAGGTACAACAAAGTTCGCAGAGAGAGAGAGAGAGAGAGCTTACTCTTTTTAGCTCATAAGATTTTAGGGTTAGAACTGAACTGATTCATACTTTTTCACTCTGACTCTCCATCTCATTTTCCTGGATTTTGAGAATATTTGCTACTTGACCAGAGGAGGGAAATATTTAAGTTTTCGCTTGAGTCAAGTTGGTTGTTTCGTCTTTCTGTTGGCGAAAAGAGGAAATGTTTAAGCTTCTTTGTGAGAAGCGTATAATATGATGATCATCATGCATCATGCATAAATGATACACCAGCTCTCTCTCTCTGATCTGATGCGGAATATCATGTTTTTAGTTTGAAGAATTTTGTGCAGCTCTCTCCTCCGCTCCTCTCATAACTCATTCCTATTTTATATAAAATTTAATTGAATTCACATTTCTGGCTGAGCTGAGCTTTTGCCGAAGAAGAAGATAATAAAAAAAGTTTGTTTTGTTCTTCCTTCTCTTCTCCATTCGCTCTTCTCTCTGCTTCTGCTTCTGAATCTGAAGGATTTTCGAGGCAGATGTGAGCCGGTCGTTGCTCATCCTCGAAACATGATCATTCTGCTACTCTTTTTGTGCGTGTCTCTCTCCCTCTCCAACAGAGAAGAGAGAGAGAGAGATGTTTTTACATACCTTGTGTCTTGTCGACTGGATGCGCTCTATACTCTTTCACAAGAATAACAAACAAAGCAAAGAGAGAGAGAGAGAGAGAGAGTAGTGCAGACTTGACTGATTGACTGCTCATCTCACACACTCTCTCATAAAATATGTTAGCCTTCGTCTTCCTCTTCTCCGCAAACAGATTTCCTCAACTTCAATCTCAATTTCCTCAGAGGAGAGCTCAACTTGCTTTTTTATGCTCGCTGCACTTGCTCGACTCGGCTCTCTTGGACGAACGAACGGGAGCTTGTGGAGTTGTGGAGGTTGAATGGAATGGAAGGAGACAGCAAACACGACGACAACGCTCTCATTTAATAAGTGGAGAAATGAGGCCAATATGCAAATTTCATCTGACTTCATATCCCATCGCCAAACACAAAAAATGTATCTACTTGCATCCATGATCCAAAACTCTTCAACACCAAAACCAAGCATCTCTCCCTCGCTCGCTCGCTCTCGCTCTTCCAACTTCTCAGCGAGTCAACGTGAAATAGTTTGTGAAATAATAAAATACTTGTGTGGAATTCCAAAAAGGGATATCCCCTCATTTCCATTCTCGCATTCCAACCCAATGTACACTTGCATTTTTCCATGCATTTTGTGGCTAAACTAAAAATGTATATTTTGCGCTGCAAAAAAATTATCATTTGTGCAAAAAAATCTTTGAAGTTGAGCTTTTGCGATAAAGAAGGGCAAAGGTAAACAAGGCAAGTATTTATTTTCACACCGACCCAACCCAACCCAACCATACTTCCGTTAAAAGTTTAAGAGAAAATAAAAAAATATCTCTTTCGCCAGGTCATTTCCATTTCCGTCGCTTCGTCTTCGTCTCTCGGTTTGAACTGAACACTCATTGACGATGCATTTAGCAGTTTAGCTTTTGGTTCTCCTTCTTTTTCGCCTCATGCACATTGTCGAAGATGGGAACGTCGTTTGGATTATTAGTGGAAAAGGAAATAAAAACAAGGGAATGTAATAGGCTCTTCTTCTTTTTATGGCATACTAACAAGCAAAAGTTGATGATGATGATGATCAACATCATCATCATTCTGGTATTTCTTGTGCCTCCTCCGCCTTTACATTTTCAACGTCATTCTCGTCTTGGTTCTGGTCCTGGTCCACTTTGCTCTCTCTCTCTCTCTCTCTCTCTCTCTCTTGCATAATCTTATGTCATCGATCTCCTCTCCACCAATTTGTTTCAATAGGAATAACCACACCGACATAATGGCATCACTCTACTTTGTATGCATCTCCTCCATCCTCCATCCCACAGCCTACTCCATTTTATATCCTCTATCTTGCTTTGCTTCTTGATGAAAAATTGATTACTGGTTCGAGATGGGATGATGATAGCTCAACCAAACCAATTCCCCTCTCCATTTTTTTCCAACAATTATCATTTTTTCTCTATTACGTCCATGATGAACACTCAACACAACTCTGCTCTCATTTGAATACACTCACTCATCATCAGCATCATCATCCTCTCGACTCAAGAAGTTTTGCAGTTTGTATTTTTGTTTGCTTTTGATTGAAGAGGAAAGAAAGGATAAGGATAGACTTGGATTTGGAGAACAAGCAAAAATCATGCTTTATTCTTGTCTCTCCTTTTTCTCACTGCCTTCATTAACAAGGGAAAAGGGGCTTCGTTTTTTCTTGATCATTTCTCTCTCTCTCTCACTATTTCCCTTGAGGCTACAACAGTGGCAATGGCAACGAAATATATATTCTTTTTAGGTAGCTCCAACTCGACTTGTGTGTATCCAGTATGCATGCCGTGTACGCGTCCATCCATCCATCGAAAACTAAACGCAACTCACTTGCCTCTTTTTTGCTGCTGATCATCAAGAAAAGTGGACTGAGCTGAGCTGTGGCTGTGAGCTAAGCTGCAGAGAAAAAAATGCAGTCATGAAGCCCCTCTCTTCTCTCTCTCCTTCTGTTCACTGTCCACAGCCAGACTACCACCGTGTTTCCTTCTGCTTTTTTATGGGAGCTCATTAAAAGTGAAATGATCCTGGTTTGTTCGCCTTCGTCACAAAAAACAACACTTTGACTTGGGATATATAGCGGATTCTCGATTCTCCTTCATATAACCAAACTCTAACTCTCTCGCTCCGTTGAGGTGACAACAAAGTGTGCTCCTTTCAGGACATGATTGACGAATACGCACAAATGAAATAGGTTGTGGATGTTGTGATGCCAATGATGCCATGCCACCAACACAGGTCAAAAATCCTCTTTCTCTCTGATTTTATGACAAATTTTGTGAAATACCTTTGGCTCACCGTTCACCTCAAATAAAAAGGTGTGCACATGCAAAATAGCAAAATAAGAGAGCTTTTTTCCAATCTTCTCCATCTTTTTCTATCCTTCGTCTCGAGGCCAACGACGACTTGGTCTGGAGTCCAGGGATAAAAGATAAAATAGTTATCTTCTCCAACTTTTGTTTGAAGGTATTGTTTAAACCCATTTCGTAAATAACATAGAACACTTATTATTGCAGCCCAATTTGAAAAAAAACTTTCCAGAACCGAAAGCTTTTCATTAAATAATAACTAGGTTGGATAAATAAGGAGAGCCCATTTTACAAAAAAAAAGTTTTGTTTCTGCGATTATCACGCCACAATAAAATATGATGACCGTCTTTTTAGAAACAATACAATTTTGTTGGTATTTCTGGAGCAAGGTTAGCCATTAAAGGTATCCCTTCCTAAACTCTCGTTTAATTTTCTAAACTTGTAATGAGCATTTATCCCCTCCAAAAAAACTTTTTTTCTGGGATAAATTTTTTATTTTGTTGGAGGAAAGAAGGATAATGTTTTTCCATTTTCGTGTGCTTTTCCTTTCATAATATTTACTTTTTGGAACAAAAAATATGATAAAAAATGAGCGAGAGAGAGAGGATCATGATGATGAGGACGGTGGCGAGTGTGGCCAAACTAAAGAATACTTTAATTAGGCTTTTTTTTCTTCTCTTTACTTTACTTAAGTTTATGCTCTTTTTTCCTTCGCCGGATGTTTTATCCTTTTGATGAGTATCCAGAGAGTATCCACCTAAACTTTACTTTTTAAAAGAAAAAAAGTGAAGTATATATTTTTTTCTTGGAAGTTGAAGTTTGCAAGAAAGGCTCCCATCATATCATATCATTTTTACTCTTTTTTCTCTCCTCGGCTCTCCTGCTTAAAGTTTTTTTTGGTTTTGGTAGAGAGAGAAAGAGAAGCTCATTAGGAGAGCTTAAGGCTCTTGTGCATAATATTCGTTGAGAAATGAAGGGTATCTCTATCTCTTCTCTGTTGTGTTTTTTGGATGAGCGCTTCTTCACTCACTCTCACTCTACTCCAACTCCACCACATCGCCATCATATCGGAGAGGAGTCTTGTTCTCGCATAAAAAATGGATGAAGAGAGAGAGAGAGAGAGAGAGAGTTTTTTTGGTAGTTGCTCCATCTCCGCGAGTCCGCGACTGGAAAATCCACACAACCAAACTGACTACTTTTTTTCTCTCGTCGAAAGAGAAGGATATGAACAAGAGATGAGGATGAGAGGCGAGGTTCTTTTTTATTTTCGAGAAGAGTTTCGAAGGACCCTATCCATATTTCAGAGAGAGAAGAGAGGAGAGTAGGAAGGATGATATGGTGATGAGGATGATGATCATCCTCATCATGATAGGCCATCATGTTTGTGGCTCTGTTAACGTCACATAGCCAACTCTTATTCTCCAGAGAAGAGCTTCATGCTGCTGGAGGATATATAGACGAAATATATTTATATTTTCAAGTTGCTCATGTTGAAAAGTGGTGTGGTGGTGGTGTTGTGCTGTTGTGCTCTTTTTTGTCGCATCATGCATCCGCATCATAGACACGAAACACAACAACCGAGTCATGATGACACGGGAAATATTATGTTGCTTGAGAGCTAATGATGATTGTGATCACACAAGTGCCATTTCAGGTGTGGGCTCAAGTCTAGCCCAGAAAAAAGTTTGCTTTACTTTTCTACTCTCGACTCCACTTCCAGCCACATTGTCATCAAGTGCACCTTGCTCGAGTGAGCTTCAATTTTTTCTAATTTATAAAATTATCCTTTTTGCTGCATTATTTTTTGTAAAAAGTTGACAAGTTCATTTCACTTGAACTCTGTTTATCCTCAAGCTCGCTGACGTCAGCACTTTTTAGGCAGAAAAACGGAAATGAATGACTTTTGCATTTTCTCAAATACATAATCCACTTTTTTGTCCCTATTCTACATAACGTGACATACTCTCTCAAGTAATTTCCCATTGTTCCTCGCGCAACTTGTGAAGTTTGTTGGCAAAGTGCCAACAATTGTTTCGACACTCCTTCGAGAGTATAAAAAGGGAGAGCTGCCCATGTTCCCGTTCTCAGCTTCCCATTTTTGCTCTGACAATATTCGAGGTAGAATCGTTGGAGCTTTTAAAAATAAATATTCTTTATTGTAAAAGGCACTTTATTGCTTCCATTTCTGACTCATCAGTGAAAATTTACCTCACCAAAAAATATTTCGCAAATATAAAACCAAATAAAGATTTTAAAAAATGTATTTTAAAATCGTTTCAAAATGTTTAAAATGAGAAAAGAAGGCCTGTGAGGATTATCAGTGAATTATGTTAACAAAGTCTACCAGTCACACATTTATAATCATCGCCAACTTGAGTCATATCTCTTCTCTTTACTTTAAACTTCTTTCTGCTCTGATGTGCTGATGCATGATTGGGTGGATGTGGATAATCACACAAGACAAACTGGATAAAAGCAGCGTATATAGGATGAGTGCAAAGAAGCGAGAGGAGAAGCTCATCTTTTATTCTTCTTCTTTGGCCTGCAGCAAAATCAGATAAGAATGCAGTAAGCCGACATCAATACCTTTTCCCTAAAAGCAAAGGCCTCCTTTGTAAAAGTTGAACGAAAAAATATGCTCAAGTTTGAGCTGCTTCTGCTCTCTTCAGATAATATCGTATTGCATATCATGTCTGATGATTGCGAAGGATCATGGTCTTGTGTTTTTTATAGAAAAGGCAAGAGAATATGTGGAGGAATGAGGAGACTTGAGCCTCGCTTCTCCTTCTCGCTTTTATTAGTGATGTTGGAGTTGGAGGAGTAGTCCCTTTCCTCGTTCAAGTCCCGAAATGTTTATGCATGTGCTTTCATGTGTGCGGAGGCATCTCCATCCTAATATTTATCCAGATCCAGCGAGAGCTACTTTTTGAATAATATCGCGAGACGAGAAAGGCAAGGTTTCGAGAGAGTTTCCCTTTTTCGAGTGAGTGAAACGTCGTGTTTTATTTACTCAGTTGGAGGAGGAGGACGATGATGATGAGAGTCACTGCAGTCCAGAAGAGAAGCAGCGGCTCTCTCGCTCCTATCTTCGCTATCAAATCAACATGAGAAACTGAGAGAGAGAGAGAGAGAGAGAGAGAAGCCTTCTGCTGGCCTGGCTGCCCTGCTCTCCGCATCCAGAGAATAGATGGAAGCTGTGGAATAAGGCAGGAGGAGCACATCAACATCGCATCACATCGCTTGAAAACCCTTGCGGCCATGAAAATGCTCGATTATAAGTTTTCCACTACTTATTTCGCATCAGAGGATACGATTTTAATACGAAACTCGACGCTCTTTCATCCTCTCTCTTCTTCTCCAACCTAAAACGATGAGATTACCCAACTCACACACAGGCAGACAGGCATGCATACACACAGGCCAGAAAAAAACTTTTTCTGCCTCCTGATTTTCAGCTCTGAGAACCTTCCAAAACTTTGGCTAAAAAATAAAAAGTCGGGGTTCAACCTCCAAGAATTTGTGTTGGAACATGGACGCCTTTTCATTTTCACGAAGCAAATATCCTTCCTTTTTTTACAAATAATCTTTTGCTCATTTCACTTTTGTTCCTCGCTTGTCGACTACTACGCCTCCACTTCCGCTTCCCCCTCCATTGTCTCAACCTTGCGTAACAATATGTCGGGAGACAAACAAAAACATGAACTACATATTCTCCTGCCTCACCTCACCTTCCTCTCATTGCCCAACAACGACACACATACAAAAAAAACTCCAACTCGGAACAAGTTTTCTCATTGGAACATCGGAGATGAAGCCGTTTCCATCCACCCTATTCTCTTCGTCGTCGTTCTCGTGTGTCCGTGGTTACGGGATGGATATGCGGCGATGGAGCCTGACTCAACGCGCGGTTTTCTCTCCACTCTTCTCTGTTTGTTCTCTTTTTAATAAGCGCATCTCGAGCAGAATATCATCATTTTTTCTTGCTCCGTGGATCGTTGTGTCGACATGTTCCTCTCACAAACCTGGTTTGGTTTTGCAACCTCCATCTCACTCTCTCTCTCGTCATCCCTCCACTCCAACTCCAATCCACCATATTCGTAATCGTATTCCCTGTCTCGATGAGGAACCAGATGGGCTCTCTCTCTCTCCTCGGCATATGTGAGCAGCACACATTCATACATGTTTTCAACACAAAAACTAAACTCTAAAGTATCGCTTTCAGACAATATGGAAATGTAGATTTATCTATTTCTCTCTTCTCTCTTGTCCAAGGAATTCTCAACGAGGATTGTGAGGATGATGATGATGAGGACAAAATGAATCCATTTGGCTGTGGAAAATCCCTCAACCCTAATCCGAAATTGAATATCTTTTGTGTGTCTGTCACTCTCCGAGAGCTTGTGTGTGTGTGTGTGTGTGTGTGTTTAAGGGAGAGAAAGGGAGTATTAGTGGAGGCATTGTTGGAATGTGTGTTTCCTTCTCCTGTCTCATGTCAGCGAGAAGAGAACAAGACGGACAAGGGAAGCAACATCACTCCTTTCTCTCTTCCACAATCCAATCCACACACCAAAAAAAGTCTGCTCTTCGTCTAGAATTCTAGAGAGGAATCAATACATTCTTCCCCTTCTCCAGCACACAACAGACAGAGAGATATCTCTCTCTTCTCCCTCTCTCAATTCTCTCTCTCAATTCAATTTCCTTGTTGTCAGTGAATAGGAATGAGAAAGAAGATATGTGTGTCGGTTCGCGTATCACAAGAACACACATTTTATACATCTTTTGCATCATCATCATCGTCCTCCTCGCCAAAGAAAGAAATTCAATGATGTGTTTAGCTACAATATTTTTTATCTTTTGATAATCATCGTCATCGTCATCATCATCATCCTTGTCGTCGTCATCACTCGCATCATTCTCTTTGGTTCTGGATTGGAATGGGAGCAAGGGAGAATAGAAGAAAAATCAATAAAAAAGCGCACTCAGCATTTGAAAGGATTGATTGTAACAAGCTTCCCTTTTCCAACGACGAGACTTGGGTGAAAATCAATTTGTAATGAGAGAAGATGCATCCTCCTTCTGCACAATCATCTCTCAAAAAACCATTGAAATAAAAAGGTTCTAGATTTTGTATTGAGACAGTGAGAGAGAGCAAGAGCAAGACCACCAGAAACTTGGAGTGAAATGGAAACCCGAAGAAGAAAAAAGTGTAATGTACATGATCGGAGGATACAAGATGGTGAATTTTTTGTATCTGAATCTCTTTTGAGAAGATGAGAGCGATTAGCTCTTCTTTCTCATCAAGAGGAAATGCATAATCATCATGTGTGTGCATCATCGAAAGATGTAAATAGAAGGAGAGAAGAGAGAATTGAAAGGAGCATTCCAGTTGGATGGAGATCGTCTAAAAGAGAGCCTACATTACATTCATCTTCTTCAAATCTTCTTCCTTTTTTATGTGCCAAGGACTTCCACTATTTATTCTCCAGATTAATCCTGTGAAAATATGTGTTAATCCTGAAATCCTGAAGGAAAATGCGTCCAGAGAGTTATCATTCGAGACTCACTGGATTTGGATCCTTCAAAAAACAAAGTCAATACGAATCCTTTTGCTGGAGAGAAGAAATAGAGTGGAATTTGGAATTATTGCATGGCTCTGTCAACTCCAAACGCCACCTCTCTCAATTCACAACTCCCGACACATATTTTCTGTGATATTCTCCAGGAAAAGGGGAAAAAATGGGTCTTGTCCACTGCGCACTCTCTGCGTAATTGACTTGGTTCAGAGAGAAATTTTTTTTCTTTGCTTTTGATTAGCACACATTCATTCCACTCTCTCTCTCTCTCTCTTCTTTATTGCAATGTCCCATTTCCAGTTGATTTCATGTGATTTCTTGGAGGATTGTGATTGGGCTTCTCTCAAGAAAGACGGAGGAAAAAATATCGAGTCTCTTTACTCAACTGCACTTCTTCCTTCTTCGACTACTTTTGTTTTCTTTGTCCTGACCTGATCAAAAAGTTAGTTAATTTTCCCTGGAACAGAAGAAGAGAGAGAGAGAGAGAAGAAGGAAGAGGGAAAAAGTCATCAAAAGAAGAAAAGTAAAGAGTTCGTGTTTGAGTCTTGAGGTTGGTAATTAAGCGAAGAAGGTAAAGGGAAGAGAGAGAGAGAGAGGTAAACGTAACAAGCTTTTTTCTCTCTCTCTCTCTTCATTCTCCACCCGAAAGCCATGTTTCTCCAGAAGTATTAGCTAACGTCGACTCCACTTTTTCCCGTCCATCATTCGTCCATATCCATTTCGGACTTGAGCTCAGCTCACACAAAAAACAGAAGAGTAGTTTGAGTCCACCGCTCATCTACCCATCGATCCAATCCAACAGAGAGAACTCTATAAATTCTTCTTCTCTCCACTGGACTCTAAAGATATATTAAGAATGTATAAAAAACGAAGTAAGTAAGCTTCTCTTGCAGCAACGAACCCAAACCCAACCCTCCAGCTTTTCCAGAGTAAAAAGCAAATGCTTGTAATTGGGAATGGTTTCTCCTATTTTCTCCAAATTTGATCGCTTAAACTAACTCTGTTTCGTGTCGGTGTCGTCGTCCTCCGTCCCCTCCCTCCTCCTTTCCTTCACTAAAAACGCAAGGCGAAGGGAATCAAAAAATTTGTGCAGTTAATTCTTGGCCACACTCTCGAGATATTTAGCGGAGATCCATTGCCCTACAGCGGTAGATTGAGACTGAGACTACTCTCGAGTCTTGGTGCCAAGGCAACTCCTCCATCCTCCCTTTAATGATGCACGCACAAGCCCAAGCCAGGAAAAACCAAGTTGAAAAGTTGAAACACTTCGCTCTGGAATCTCGCATTCTGCTGGATGGAACAACTCAAGCTCCGAGTGAGCTCGTGAGTGAGAGAGCGATAATCGTATCATGCATTATAGATTCATTTATCATCATCTCATCCCCATTCCTCCAAAAGTCCGCAGAGAAACACAAAAAATTCGCAGTTGAGGTTTTTTTTGCAAAAAAACTTGTGTATTTTATCCATCCAAAATCAAGTTGAAGCTCAACCTCAGCCACGCCACAGCTACACTCGCTTCCAGTAATCAAGATGAATGAATGAAATTTTGGGAGAAAATGTTTCCCTTTTCGGCTTCCCAAAAAACGATGTAAAATGCGAAACATGAATGGCCAATGTTTGGGAAAAGTGTGGTTTTGCGAAAACATTAGAGAAAAATGTGTGGGCCGAGATTCCGCTTCGCAAAGTTAAAGATAACAATTTTTTCCACCTTCTCTCTCCTTCACAAATATTGCATAATTTTTTATCCACCCACACACGTCTACTTCACGAAATGAGAACTTTTTTCCCCGAATTGCCTGCAGCAACTTTGAAGCAGAAAAATGGGCTGCTGCTCTTCCATCTTGTTTTTTGGAGGAGACATGGGTCCAGTGTCCAGTGACCTTTAGCGGTGGACTGGAGCTGGAGAAATATTATGGGAAAAGATAATGTTTTTGTTCTATTTTGGGTGGGAGACTCCAGAAGCTTCCCAATTCCCATTTTCTCTATTTATTTAGCTATATCGATGCGATGCACACATATGCTCTCTTGCTGGGTGCATTAAGAAAATGGAGAAGTCCCTTTTAATTACTCTTTCCCATAAAAGCCATCTGGACAATGTTCCAAAGTTCCAACTGTCAAGAAATGCATGCGTAATAATATGTGCATTAGCGGAGTCAGAGTGAACACTTTTCATCCATTCTCACTGTTTACATTTTAACTGTTTTTTTTTCTCGGGGAGAAGCCAAGTTAGCCCAGCCAGTTGGATTTGGATAACGGAAAGGAAGTGATTACGAACAAGGAAAAAAGAGGATTTCTCGCCAATGGAGAGTATTGACTTCAAAAAAAATTCTATATTCTCTATTTTTGTGTTTGCTCTCGGAAAAGTGTGAAACAAGGTTCAGCTGAGTCAGCTATTGACAAGGGATGCATTTTATCTATGAAACATCCTATTTTTCCTCTCTCTCTCTCTCTCTCTCTC
>JAQFZW010003709.1:0-12149 GCA_034687055.1 Heteromurus nitidus | reverse complement strand
TTCGTACATGGGTTTGAGATGCGAAAGTTCGTAAGGCACTGGGGAAACTAAGGAGCCAATCAGAGGCCTCCAAATCTACTCTACCCTACTTTTGAACTTTCGAACCTTCCGATACTTGCGAACTTCCCCGTGAGATTCCGTACACGGCTAATGAGTCGCCTCGAATTCACTACAAACAACAATTGGAAATAAGAATGGAATGGATATCGTGAACACTGCGCCAATAATTGAGTTGTATTCCGCATTCCGAACTTCCTGTTTGTGAATGTTGTCCTGATGACGTTCATATTTCCGATGTAATCCCATTCCTTTGATTTGGTCTTGGTAGAGAAACATTTGGTTGAACAAGTAAATCATTTGTTCCCAAGTATGAATCATGTTGAGTGAGGCACACAGAATTGAGGCAATTAAGACGGCTTCAACCCAGCCCACAACGTAGGTGGTGAAGAACATCCTGTCTTTCCCATGTAGAATTAGAAATGCAGGCAAGATGATTGGATAAGTAGACCCAAGATAATGAAGGAAGTAACAGTTCCACCTAAAATACTTGGCTGCAGGGACAAATTCCTTTTTGGAGTAGTCCCAGTCGAGGTAGACCGTTAAGGAGAAGTATTTCATAATTTGAAATCGAGTGATTAGCACGAACTTCATGAATTCGGTAATCATTTTTGATCAAGTTTAATTACAAATCCTAGCGTTTAATTACATAGAGGATTTTTCGGAGCTTGGAACTTAAATTTGCTCGAAATTAAAACCTTGAACCTCAACCCTTCTCGCTTGATTTCTCTTAAAATTCAATTAATATCGTAACAGGTTCGTTTTAAATTGCTGCAAGTTATGCGATACGGACTGAAGCTGCTATGTATATGTGCTGTGTCGAGTGTGCCCTCAAGTACAAGCAATACTTGTTCAAAGAATTGATTTTTCTTAAATTAAAATTTGTATTTTGAGACGATGTCAAAAGACAAGGGAACCACAGATGGTAATTGTCATCAATCGAATTGTGGTTTGCAAAAATTGTCCTCAAACCTCATCCCCAAGCCCCCAAGCAACTTGACTTTGTTATCTCCAAATTTCATGGTGCCCCTTTATCATGAAGATTAGATTATTTAGACTTAACTGAAACATCCATAAACGAAAAAGGTGTTGAACGATGCTGAAACCCAAAATCTCCTTTTTAAGCCACCGCTGCTGTGGTTAAACAATGAAAAATTCTTAATATTGCTAAGCTTTGTAGCCATTAACCTGCCGTAAATAAATTTCAATCCGATTGGAAAAATCACATGACTATGTTCCCTTGTCGAATGTTTTGTAATTTGTTTTCAAGTCGAAGGAACAAGGAGGAGGAAAATAAATTTGAAAATGTAATGAACGTCATCTATATGACTTTAACATGTCCTATCAATGACCTGGTTTAGGTTAGAATATTGTTTTGATATTAAAAATTATTCATTATTTACATTACCGGTGGATACCTTTATGCCTCACATGATATCCCTTTTCATGTTTGCCTCTCGGTCGCTGTTGTCTGTTTTTTAGCCATATAACTTACTATCCCGTTGAATATGAAAATATGATATTACGCTGGATTCATGTTGTTTTTTTAAAACGACAACAATTTGTTAATACGTATAAATATTTTTATATGTAAGAGTTTAAACATGTAGCTATGTAAAATGATATAGTTTCAAAAAAGGTTGATTCAAAAAAAACTTGTAAAAATATATTGTATTTGAAACGTAAGATTTAAGGGATTGAGCGATTGAGTTTTTCGATTAAAAGCCATAAATACTTGTGCTAGGTAAGAGTGGACAAAGACATCAGCCTCAAATCATACTCTCTATCTTAAATTGTTCTTTTCTTTGTACGCAAAAGTCAGTGTGATATGATGCCATATGTCATCCCAACACAAAAAATTCTCAATTCAACAAAAAACATTCCTCACGTATATTGTTTGTGATAAAAGTTACATAGTTGAGTTATGTTAAAACACAACCACCACTAATGATGTATATTTACAATGTAACGTACATACATATATACTCAAAGTTATTCGCACGTAAGCATATAGACATAGGTTTATCCGTGATATTATTTTCATTCCAGCAATGTCTAATTTATGTAATTGAAGTTAAACAAGATAAAATGCTTGGTCAGCTCACGTCGCCGGCACAAGATGTTGACATTGAAAATTGAGAACTGTATTTCACTATATTGTCCTCGTACACGAGTTCAAAGCATGCATGTGACAGCATAACACTAATTGATTCCATTCGTTTGCCAAGGCCAAGACCAGAGTTTTGTATCATTGACGAGGATTCACAATATCACAACTACAAGAACAGTGCACACATGGCAAATCTCGATAAAAGAAATAATTTTAATTTTTTTTTAAATTTCTTGAAATCCGTCCATCGCAATGATTTTTGTGTTGATTTTCTTGTTTTTGTGTGTGTGGCTGGTTCACGTTTACTTTGAGATAGAAAAGAAGAGAGTACATTTACCAGGTAAAAGATTTTGTAACCAAAATATAAAATTTATAAGACTGCTTAAATATGTAATATAATATATATGAGATTTTTTGGTTAGGTCCAAAAGGAATCCCCATTTTCGGCAACTTTTTCCAAATGGAGAAAAAGATTCACGAACATATTTACAAAGTGACGGATAAATATGGACCTTTGGCCTACAAGAGTATGTTCAACATGCAGTAAGTCACCAAAATGTTTTTCTGTTTTTTTTAAACATTCACATTGTGAAAATTTAGCAAACACACAATTTTTCATTCAGCGAAGTACTCATCGGAGATGTGAAACTCGCAAAAGAACTATTTTCCAGAGATGACACAACTGGAAAACCTAGATTCGACATGTTTGTCCTTTTTGAAGGAGAATTTTGGGGTAAGGTATTTGGCCATTTGGGGCTCGTGTTTTTATTAAAATTATATTTTTGTACCGATGTTTTTACATTTATTATCCCTTAAAATTGCCAGGAGTTGTCAGCAGTCAAGGAGAATTGTGGGAAGTGCATAGAAGATTCACACTTCGTCACCTTCGAGACTTTGGCTTCGGGAAAAACGCAATGGAAACTCTGATTATGGACGAATGTTCCGAGTTTATGGCCAGACTGACGAAGACGAATGGAATGCCCATAGGAGCAATTAAGGATAAGCTTTCTTTGCCCGTGGTCAACTCTCTGTGGAAGATCGTGAGTGGGAAGAGGTTCAATCAGGAAGATGCGAAATTGACGAAGCTTGTAAAACATATACACGAGTAAGTTTTACCAACGATTTTTGATAAAAATAAATAAAAACTTGTTTGTTCTAGTATTTTTCATGGTTTTATATTTGATTGTTTAGCATCACAACAGCACCTATGGAGTCTGGTGCAATAATGTTCTTAGTTCCATGGGTCCGCCACATTATTCCAGATTATTCGGGCTACAACAAACTGAGGAAAGCTTTTGGAATGTTGAGGGAATTTGTCCAAGAGGAACTGGAACAACATCGAAAAACATTTCAGCTGGATTCACCCAGGTTGAATTTTTGAGATTAAAAATATGCGAATCCAAATAAGTTTCTTTTGGTATGTATGATGTCTTCCTTAAATCTCAACTTGATTTCCTTAGGGACTTCATTGATGTCTACTTGAATGAACTTGAAAACGCCAAGAATGATCCTAATTCGACATTTCATGGTGAAAAGGGAGGTAGGACGGGGGTGATTTAGTTATTTCAAATTTAAGAATTTTAATCTGGTATAATCACAAACAAGTGAAGTTTAAAAATTTCGAAATTTCGCTTTGCAGTGAAGCAAATGACAGCCACAATTGGAGATCTATTTCTCGCTGGTAGTTATCACATTTTTCATTACAATGTCATAATTTATTTTTTCAAATGGTTTCGGTGAACGAAAAAATATGTTAATTTGATCAGGCGCGGACACAACTTCAATGACCTTGGCTTGGGCGTTCCTCTACTTTGTCAGGTATCCCCAAGTCCAGGAAAAGATTCAAGCCGAGATCACTTCAATCACTGGAGATTCTCGTCAAGTTTCTGTTGCAGACAGGACAAAGTAATTTTTAGATAATTATCAAAAAAGTCACCAATTGTCAACTTCAATTATCCCAAAGTGCCCTCTTCTAATTACCGCATTTATTTCCTCCAGCATGCCATACTTGCAAGCGACAATTGACGAAGTGCTCCGAATGTCAACGAGTATGAATCCAACTTGATTAAAAATTCAGTTTTTAGTAATATTTATTGGTGTAAATTTAACTTTCTTCTCCCAACATTTTTAGTAACCCCATTTGGAGCTCAGCACATTGTCCTCCGTGACATGACCATAAACGGTGTCCATTATCCTAAAGGAACAACTCTCAGCATAAACATTTACTTCATTCACCACTCCCCAAAGAACTGGGGAGATCCGGAAAATTTCCGCCCAGAAAGATTCCTTTCCGAAGATGGGAAAGTTTTCAAGAAGAGTGAAAATGTTGTGGCGTTCTCTCTCGGAAAGAGGCAATGCTTGGGTGAGCTTCTTGCTAGAGACACAATATTCCTCTTTATTGCCAACATACTTCAACAGTTCAATGTGAAAGAAGATCCTAACAATCCGCAGCCAAGCATGGAGCCATCCCCATCATTTGTCCTCAATCCGCAAGAGTATTCAGTTGTTTTTGAAGAGAGAATTGTGCCAAATTAAATAAAAAATGTTTTTCAAAATGCAGTAATTTTTTCTAAGGTTTTCTACTTTTATTATTTACTAATCGTAAGCAGCTGAAAGTTAAGGTCAACCCCGTGGTGCAAAAATGCAAGAAAAGTTTCTTTCCTCAAAGTAAAAAAGGAAGCCGCAAACTTGATCGTGGGCGGGGGACAACTTCTCGCGCATTTGCTCATTTCCGGTCTCCGACTTGTGTTTCGTCTCGAGATTTCCGAAAATGTTTTGGACTGATCATAAATCTTTCCCACGATGAGCGTTTCGATAAGTATGATGTAAATTGGGGTAAAGAGCGTAACACACAAGAAGAGAAGGCTGAAATATCCCTGCGAGAGCACTCCTCCATAAAAAGCATGTAATTTTGGTACCACACATTCCTATTATCATGGCAAATAAATCTTTATATCTAAAATACCTTTATTTTCCAAAATTGATTACAATTTTAGACGTTTTTCCGTCCATGAAAATAGAACTGATCTTATTTATTTATTAGGTTAAAATTTTAAAGCACCCCTCAAAATACAAGTAGCTGAACAATGAATTCAATCCCCTGCTGTACAAACTGCAGAAAAGTGTCCTTCTTCAAAGTGAAGAAGGACGCCGCAAACTTGATCGTCATTGGGGGACAACTTCGTGCAAACTTATTTAAAACCATACTTCTTGGAGTGTCCCTCCTCAAAATGTGGGAGAACTCCTTCGACAGGTCATAAATCTTTCCCACTGATAGAGTTTCAATAAAAATTATAGCTACTGGCGCAAACAAGCCAACAAGTAGAAACATGAGGCTGAAAATTCCTTGCGAGAGAACGCCTTGGAAGGATGTAATCAAAGCATACGATACCCCAACAAACGCGACAAGACAAGCCACATAATGTGTCGCCACCTCAATTGAACCATACAGCTCATTTGAAAGAATGTTGAATACTTGCTGAGCCCTGTACAAGTGGATAACAACTGTAGAATCCAAAACCCCGAAGAAGTGAGTGTGAACTTGACACCGGCTCTCCTGCTGGACTTCGAGTCGCTCCGCTTTGATTCCAGTCAAGAAAGTGTTCGCAAAGACAACATAGTAAAGTCCAATAATTAAACCATAAAACACAACAGCGGCTGCATTCGAGACAATCCACACAACAAAGATAATAAAGGGGAAATGTGTCCAAGTAAAGGAAACATTCACTTCCAAAAATTCCTGAATGAGGACATGGGTCGGCTCGTAAATGCTGCACACGAACCCACCAAAGAGCCCTGGAATGATTGTGCTGATTGCTCCGTTGATGATGGCTCCAATTTCCGAGTTGCGGACATGTCTTTTGTGCTCTTCACTTTGAAGATGTTCGTACCTCTGATAGAGTCCGTTGGATTTTATGTGCTCTTGGTATTGGAGCATTTCATTCATTAAAATAATTGCGGTGTGGCTTTTGCGTCTTAAGTTTTTCGCGTTTAAAATTATTATCGTTATAGCAAAAACTTCTGCCCACCCGATAATACACGTGGTGAAGAGCATATCAGATTTATGAAGGTATAAAAAGGCTCCCATGTTAAGTGGAAAAAACCAACCTAGGGAGTCAACCAGGATTCCGTTCCAAAGAAAATATGGCTTAGGAAGAACAAAACATTGCGCTCGTGGATCCCAGTCGAAGTGAAGGGACAAGAACAAATATTTGATGACTTTGATTCTGAGAATGAGTGCGAATTGCATGAGCGGGGTAATCATTTTCCGTTTGTGATTTAGTTTAACACAAAATTTAAACTTGCAAACCTAAAATTTGGTAGGAATAATGGAATTATGGATTATATCGAGTCACCAACTGTCGACTGTTTAGATGTTTTCCAGGCCAGTTTTAAATTTGCTCTGAGAGAAATTACTAATTTTAAATTAGATTGTCATATAGAAAAATGTCATATAATGAAAAATGCATTTCGCAAGAATTTGTGGTACCCTTATGCTCATCACTAGGGTTTGAGATTGTATGAAAATGCATGTTTCGTATTTTTCTCCGATGGAAACAAAATTGCGTGTTTTTTCAGCGCATTTTTACATGCAAAGGTTCAGGTTTTTAGCGCATATATTTTCAAACTCTACGAATAATATGTAAGGTACACTACTTTTTATTTTCTGAATTCAACTAACAGAGTTTTGAATAAAATAAATATTCATAATTGATACGCCCAATTGAAATTCAATGTCTTTCCTTAGTTTGAACAGCATTTATTTGCCATTGCTGGCGGATGATAGTTATGTAGGCGCTATAGCCGCTATATATATTCTACGCCGTATTTGCTATCTGATCGATGCTCGAGCTATTTCACTGGAGGATACGTTACATGTGGATTCTTCTCGTACTTGTACTCAACAAAGGCATGAAGTAAAAAACATTGATCATCAGACATGTAACTTGGCTTGTTCTATAAGTTGCTCTTCATACTTACATAAAAATAAAAAATATTAACATATTATGGGTTTACTCAAAGTTCAGAGACATTTTACTTATCAAGCGCTACTTTTATTTATTAGTGGATTAAAAGTACAGCCGTACTATTCTCATCGCAATTGAATAACAATATTTCATGACTCATAGAATCGTGTGGATCTTTAGAATGCGCAATCCGATTAAATGAGAAGTTCAAATTGAAAACATGACGTTACTTTGCAATCCACACATTACCATTGTCAAAGCGAATGTGTCATTCTGTACACATAAAATTCATTTGTGCTTATTTCAATTCGATCGAAAACTATTGATTTGATTTTATTCATATTTATTTATTTAAGGCTGACATTTTGAAGCAATCCTCAGAATACAAGCAGCTGAACAATAAATTCAATCCCCTGCTGTAAAAACTGCAGAAAAGTTTCCTTCTTCAAAATGAAGAAGGACGCCGCGAACTTGATCGTCATCGGGGGACAACTCCGTGCAAACTTATGTAAAACCACGCTTCTCGGAGACTTCCGTCTCAAAATGTCCAGCAACTCCTGTGATTTATCATAAATCTTTCCCACCGTTAGTGTTTCAATAAAAATTATAAAGACTGGCGTAAACAATCCAACAAGTAGAAACATGAGGCTGAAAAATCCTTGCGAGAGAACGCCCTGGAAGGATGTAATCAAAGCATACGATACCCCAACAAACGCGACAAGACAAGCCACATAATGTGTCGCGACCCTAATCGAGCCATATATTTCATCTGCAAGAATATTGAATACTTGCTGGACCCTGTACAAGTGAATCACCAAGTTAGAATCCAAAACACCAAAGAACTTAGTGTGAACTTGACACCTGCTCCACCCTTGCTGAACTTGAATTCGTTCCGGTTTGATTCCAGTCAAGAAAGTGTTCGCAAAGATGACATAGTAGAGTGCAATTATCAAACCATAAAATACGACCGCAGCTGAATTCGATACAATCCACACAACAAAGATAACAAATGGGAAATGGTCCAAAGTGAAGGACACATTCACTTCCAAATACTCGTGAATGAGGACATGGGTTGGCTCGTATATGCTGCACACGAAACAGCCAAATAATCCAGGAATGATTGTGCTGATTACTGCAGCGAGGATGATTGTGAATTCCGAGTAGCGGAGTTCTCTCTTGTGGTCGTCACTCCGAAGATTTTCGTATCTCTGATAGAGTCCGTTGGATTTTATGTGCTCTTGGTATTGGAGCATTTCATTCATTAAAATTATTGCCGTGTGTCTATTGCGCCTTAAGGTTTCCGAGTTTAAAAGGATCATCGTTACAGCAATAACTTCGGCCCACCCGATAATACACGTCGTGAAGAGGATGGTAATTCTAGATTGATGAAGGTATAGAAAGGCTCCCATGCCAAGGGGGAAGAACCAACCCAGGGTTTTAACGAGGATTGTGTTCCAAAGAAAGTATGGATGAGGAAGAACAAAACGTTGTGCTCGCGAATCCCAGTCGAAGTGAAGGGATAGGGAAAAATATTTGTTGACTTTGAACCTGAGAATGAGTACTAACTGCATGAGCGGGGTAATCATTTTCGGTTTGAGGTTTAGTTTGACACAAAATTCTAAGCTGAAAACGACAAGGTGCGATTAGAGTGAATAAGGTAGTACGCCAGCGTCTATGGATTAAATCGAGTCACCAACTGTAGACTTTAAATGTTTGTCAGCCCACTTTCTCCCAGCCCCTAGCGCTGAAAGAAATTACTTTCTCTAAATAGAAAAATGTTTTGGACATTTAGCAAGACATTTTGATTATCTGATTCTCATGATTTTAGGGTTTGAGATTTTATGCAAATGCGTTTTTGTATGTTCTCTGGTGAAAATAAATTTTGCGTGTAGCAATATTAAACAAAAATTAGCAATTTCCCCTTTATTTTGCATTTTACAACGTATATTTCGCATTGTAGGGCACACCTTGAATTATAAACCGTATTTGTAGATTACTGAGATTTCGCTACATTTATCACAAAATACCCGATGCTAAAGCTTAAAAATGGTGGCGCTGGGATTTGGTTTCACCGTTTATAAAAAGCTCATTTTATCTATCATTTTTGTGCGGTTCGATAAACGGAACAAAAATTGGTAAGCAGTTGTCATTTTCCCTTGTATATATAACGAAAAATTAGTGCATATTTTTATACGTTTTCGCGTTTCGGTCGGTTCATATTTGTTTCAGTTTTCTCCGATAATTCTGTGCATGTTTGCGTGCAAACTTTCAGGTTTTTAGCGCATATAATCTCAAACTCCACGCATAGTATTTAGGTACATTACTATTTATTTGTTGAATTCAAATAAATAATGGAGTTTTGAAGTAAATAAATATTCATAATTGATACGCCCAACAGAAATTCAATAACCTTCCAATTATTCTTGGTTTGAACAACATTTATTTCCCATCGCTGGCGTATGATAGTGATGTAGTCGCTTCGCTACATCTATTTTAGCGACTATCTGAAGAATATTGATCGGTGATGTGATGGTCGAGCTAATTCACTTGACTTGAGAATACGTTATACGTGAATCCTCCTCGTGCTTACTCAACAAAGGCAGGAATTAAAAACATCATCAGAGATGTTACTTGGCCTGTACTAATGTGATATATTAAATTCGAATAAAAATATCAACATGAGTTTGCTCAAAGTTCAGACACATTTCACATATCGTTGATTGAACGAACAATATTATTAACATTTTCTCATGTATTTATTAAGAATCATTATTTATTTAAGAATTAAAACGCCAATTCTTGAACGGACAAGAAGTACAACCGTACTACTCCTATTGCAAGTGATTGGCAACAATGATTTGTTCTAGTATGGAGCCTAATGCCTGTGGGGTGGATTGCGAAGCGAAATATTTCGCCTTTTGTGACTTACAAAAATGGTTTAGATCTTAAGATTGAGTAATCCAATTACATGAGTTGCATTACCATAATTTATGAACTCCAGTTTCAGCATATAAAATAGAAAACATGACGTAATTTGCAATACACAGTAATACACACATTCCCATTGTCAAGACGAATGTGTCATTCTGATACCGTAAATCACCCCATTTTTGTACTTATTTCAATTCGATCGAAAAGTATTGGTTTGGTTTATTTACACTTACTAATTTGAACATTACAAGAATACAAGGAGCTGAACAATAAAGTCAATCCCCTGTTGCACAAACTGTAGAAAAGTTTCCTTCTTCAAAGTGAAGAAGGACGCCGCGAACTTGATCGTCATCGGGGGACAACTCCGTGCAAACTTATGTAAAACCATACTTCTCGGAGACTTCCGTCTCAAAATGTGCAACAACTCCTGTGATTTATCATAAATCTTTCCCACCGTCAGTGTTTCAATAAAAATTATAAAGACTGGCGCAAATAAGTTAGCGAGCAGAAATAGTACGGAGAATACTCCTTGCGAGAGAACTCCTCCAAAGGAGCCAAGCAAAACATACGACACCCCAACAAAAGCAGCAAGACAACCAACATAATGCGTCGCGACAAGAATTGACCCAAATATTTGATTTGCCAGAATGTTGAACATTTGTTGAACTCTGTACACGTGGATGACAATGTTAGAATCCAAAACACCAAAGAACTTAGTGTGAATTTGACACCGAGTTTCCCCACGTGTAACCAGAATTCCCTCGGGTCCGGGTGTGAACCCAGTCAAAAAAGTATTCGCGAAGACGACATAGTACATTCCGATTATCAAATCATAAAACACAAGTGCAGCTGCATTCGAGACGATCCACACGGAAAAGCAAATAAACGGGAAATGGGCCAAAGTAAAAGACACGTTCACTTCCAGCAATTCCTGAACGAGCACATGGGTCGGCTCGTAGATGCTGCAAACGGAGAATCCAAATAAGACAGGAATAAGTGTGGTGAGTACCCCGGCGAGTATGATTATGATTTCCGCGTAGCGGATTTCCAGCGTGTGCTCGTCACTCCGAAGATTTTCGTATCGCTGAAAGAGTCCATTGGATTTTAGTTGCTCTTGGTAGTTGAGCATTTCATTCATTAAAATGATTGCTGTGGTTCTTGTACGCTTTAGATTTTCTGTGTGGAAAAGTATCATCGTTATCGTAGCAACTTCCGCCCACCCGATGATATACGTTGTGAAAAATATGTTGTCGACAGAATCCTGTTGGCATAGAAATGCCCCCATGAGGAAAGGGAAAAACCACCCCAGGAATTCAACGAGGAGGGCGTTCCAAAGAAAATAGGGCTTAGCAAGAACAAATTGCTGTTCTCTTGGATCCCAGTCGAAGTGAAGGGTTGCGGAAAAATACTTGATGATTTTGAATCTGAGAATGAGCACGGATTGCATGAGTGGCGTGATCATTTTGGAATTACATTTATTTAGAAAGAACAACCAACAAACGTCGAAGTTGGAGTACAACTAGTGTGCACAATCGTGTACGCATTATATCAGGTCACCTCCAATATCGAGCTCATATCCTTGTTCGCATTTATGAAGGTTCCTTGCCCGCTAACAAAACAAACATGTGTTGACGGAATTAGTTTCTCGACATTTTTTGTTTTTGATCTAATATCTAATGGCAACTTGGCAATGGACATTTAACAAGGATATTTGATACCCGGACGCGCATAAAAGTATATAGATACTTGATGTTTGTTTTGCTGAGGCTAACTACAAAACATTTGAATTAAAATAAGTATTAATAATTGATGTCATGTCCATCACAAATTCAATACTATATTTTGTTGGTTTGAATAGCATTTATTTGTTATTGTTGATTCCGTGATATGGTCACATCGCATTCTATTATAAAGCACTTTGCTATTGGAGGGATATGTATTGATGCTCGAGCTATCTTCAGAAATGAATAATGTAAAGCGAAACATGAAGGAATAGCATTGGTAATTAGTAGTGATAGGGGGTACCCGTAGCGGTCCACCCCAACGTTTTTCCTGTATGAACCTGTCACACATGTAGATCTTTA
>JAQFZW010003708.1:0-12155 GCA_034687055.1 Heteromurus nitidus | reverse complement strand
AGTTGACGGTTGTGAAGTGGGTTAGACAGGTGGAAGCATGGAAATGATAGTTGGGAGCAACGAAATAACAGTTGAAAGTATTGAAATGACGGGAGCTTGGAAATGACAGTTGAAAGCATGGAAATGACACGTTAGAAATGACAGTTGGAAGCATGGAAATGACAGTAGCTTGGAAATAACAGTGGCTTGGAAATGACAGTGGCTTGGAAATGACAGTAGCTTGGAAATGGTAGTAGCTTGAAAATGACAGTAGCTTGGAAATGACAGGTTGGAAGCATGGAAATGACAGTAGCTTGGAAATGGTAGTAGCTTGGAAATGACAGTAGCTTGGAAATGGTAGTAGCTTGGAAATGACAGTAGCTTGGAAATGACAGTTGGAAGCATGGAAATGACAGTAGCTTGGAAATGACGTAGCTTGGAAATGACAATTCGAAGCATGGAAATAACATTTCGAAACATGGAAATGACAATTGTCAAGTGGGATTGGCAATTGTAAATGAGTGTCAAGTGCTTGGCAATTGTAAACAGTGGGTTGTTGGTTGTTTGGTGATTGTTATTAGCAATATTGTAAACGGGGATTTGATAAACTTCCCGTTTTTAGCAACCACGGTATGCTCAAAATGTTCTCCACATTCTTTACAAATTCAAAAGTCCCACGCCACAGCGGGGCGTGTTAAAGCTAGTCCATTCATGTTATGTAACCTTGTTTGGTTTTTAAGGACCCAGGCAAAATATACTTAAGTACTATTAAGTAGTCAAACTTTTCAGAGGATCTTGCATGTAGACAAGTTTTGATATTTTTTATGAATTTTTTTTATGAAATTTCGAATCCAAGTTTGACAGTTCTGTTCTCCAATTAATCACTGCCACCAGCAGTGTTGAAGAATAAAAGTACATTTATGTAATGCATATTTTAGTCATTTTATTTTAACCCATAAAGTTTCGGCAGCCTTGAAATTAGAAGATAGATATAGATGAGTAAAATCTGAAAAGATACTTACGACCTAAAATATAAAATTGCCAATCATAAAATTGAAGATATGAATACCAAGTTTTACGGCCATTTTTTGTGACCTGTAAGGGGTCAAACGATATCTTGAGTACGCCTTCTCTCCTATCGATTTGTTTTTATTTTTACTCATAAAAGTTTTTACAAAAGAAATGGTCTGTATAGTGTAAACTCATTTTATTAAGGCAACTTTGGTATATCGCAGTTTCTTATTGACATACATTTCACATTTTGCAGTAACATTTTATGATACATCATTGCGGATAAATAATCTTCACTTACCCTTCTTCTTCGTTGCAGGAAGAGTACGAATCTTTGGTAAGAAAGTACGCTTCACAAAGGAAATGGAACTGGGGCTCTCCATCTAACGGACTTTTGAATGGGAGTGGTGATCATCAAAATAGTGCTTATCAGCCAAGTAATTCAGAGCAACAACAATTTACATCGTCTCCGTCATTCTTCAGGCCACCACCAAATAATGGAACTGTACCATCGCAATTGTTTACCAGTACTCCTCGAGAAAGTAGAGATTTTCTTACCCTTGCTTTCTCAACTGCAGGAGTGAACACAATCATAACGGGTCCTGTGAGACCCGTCAGAACTGAGATAGGCGAAGCTGAAAAATATGATTTACAAGACCACAAAGAATCCTTACACTTATCAAGAGAAAAGGTCAAAGTTATCACCACCGACTGTGAATCACAAACAGACGAAGTGTATCCAGTCTCGCACCATTACAGGAAGATTACAGGAGTTATGGTGGCAGAGCAGGAGCAGGAGCCCCAAGCGTTCCCATCATCATCATCACTATCTTTTCTGGAGAAAGTGAAAGCGAGCTCCAATCAAACTCCTATTGTGGTGGAAAAAGATGAAAAGGAATTTCCAGTAGAGGGGAATTCTAAGAGAAACTTGCCTCCAAAAATGGAAATGCTGATGATGTTGGAAGAGGAGGATGACGATGAAGATGAAAGTTTGGTGAAAGTTGGAAAATCTCAAGGAAAACAACAACTACTACGACACATTCATCAGTCTCAACACCCAAAGGCACAACTGGATGATACTACTACCATTTCCATTAGCTCAACTTCAAGCCGTGCCGAGAATGATGCTACTCCGACATATACCACAAGTATCACTACTGAGGATCCACAACTCCTCAACAAATATCAAAGGCTGGAGAAAGTGGGGAAGAATCATGTTTCAGGAAGGAATTATCAAGTTGGTGGTGGTGATGTTGAAAATGAAGAAACTTCTCAAGACACGACAACAGTGTCCTTGTTTGCTGCAGGCCGTGTGGATAATGACGGCTTATCAATAACTCGAGGAAAAAACTCAAACTACAGGGGGACCGAGTTGACTGATCTTTCCCATTCCGACTCCACATCCCTTTTCCAGCAGAACCAGCATGAACGACAAAGAAGGATGTTGCTTCAGCAGCTTTCCTCTGCAAAAAGTAGCAGTAACGCGAGGAACAAAGGGAAATCTGAGGAGGATGAAGATGATACAAGTATGCATCACAATGAAACATTGGATTGTAGTAAGATTATATTGCAACATGCTGAAGAGCAAGTGTTGATGATGGTGACATATTGAATTAAGGGATTTTCAGCTAATTAAAGCTAATGATTGTAATTTCCAGGCTCTTCAGATGAAGAGGGGAAATCTGTAATGAAAATGGGAGGGCAGAGAAGAGAAAGCAAACAACAACAACAACAACGTGATGATGATGATATGTTATGTTCGTCTCCGACGACGGCTGGAGCCACAAGTGAAAGCATTGGGGATAGTTTGATGGACTCAATTCAAAAGACTCCAGACACACTGCCACGAGATGACTCGGAACTCCATGGAATTGCTGAAGTTAACGAGGAGGATGAAGAGCTAGACGAAATTGAGCTGGACGTCAGTCGTAAAGTTGGTCCTTCTCCTCCACCTCCTGCTTCAACGGTAGATGACGACTTTGCGGAAACAGCAACAGCTGGAGCATTTGGAGAAAGGGTAAATTTAGCCCGGTCTCGCGTAAATGACAGGATTTCAGATGAGACAGGAACGTCTTTAAGGGAACGAGAGGAAAAAGAAATAAAAGGGTTAGAGCTCCATGAGCAAATTAATGATGCGGAGGAAATTCGCTCCAATAATTTATCATCATCAAAACTTGATGTGCCAGCGGAGGAGGAGAATATCACTCATGCAAATAATCCAGGAGAGACTGGCAGAGCACAACGTAGTCGAGATCTGGAACAGCAAAATTCGGAGCTATTATTACACGAGGATGAAGGACAGCCAATGTTGGCTTCGTTGGGTGAAAGTGCGGAGTTTCATGAGAGTCAATTCCATGACGAGCAGATTGCGACTCACATTGAGGAAGGGAAAGTAGTCAATGATTCGAATGGGAAAACGGGAACGATTCCATATTCAGATGCCCCGTCAGCACATATGTCAGCTCAATCTTCAACGACTTCGAGTTTCTCTGGAGGATCGAGTGCGGCAAATGGGTGAGCTCAGAAAACACTATCTTTTTGCCTTCATAAAAGACTTGCTTAAAAATCAACATGCTTCCCTAGACTGTTTGATAAAGGCACGTATGTGCAGACCGAGAACCACATTGTCACAGACTCATTACAAGTGTAATTTTGGGTTTCAGCACGACAAATGTTCCACATAAAGAATCATCCCCTTCCGATCAAGTAAATCGCATTCGGAGACTATCTTCGACGGGATCCTCTTCCACAACTTCATCCCGACAGCAGTCATTAGATGAACAAGTGGATGGAACCACCACCACAAAAACAAAAGAACATAATAATAATAATGGCTCCAAACAAAATTCCGGTGGAAGCTCGTCGTCCCCCAAAGAGCGACACACTCAACAATCCCCCACTTTGCCACAATCTGTACATAAGCGCCATCATCAACTCGAGCAGCAAGTGAGGAAGGAGCGTGAAGCTAAGGATGCAACACCACCAGTGGGAGCGGACAATATGCCTGAGCGACTCCTTCCAAATAAATCTTCTGTTGGAGCTCAGTCAGCCGCAAACGTTGGTGATTACAGTGGCTGTGGGAAGGGAGGTGTGGAGAAAGCAGGAATTTCCCAAAATCCCACAAAAGGGTCCACGCCACAATTATCTCCGTCGTCGCTGTCATTGACTTCATCTCCATCCTCGAGACGGGCTGCTGGGGGAGAAAATAAACCAGGGAATCCTAATGCGAGTGGAAGTAACATGAGTGGAAATGGAGCAGGCACGACGGGGGTAAATAACATCCGCTCCTCAAGGCCAGCCAGGAGTCCTCTTCTCCAAAAACAAGGACAAGGGAGTAACATGGTAGCTAGTGGGCCGACGGGAGCACAAAATACCGCACGAAGGGTCCGATTAAAGCTTAATTATGATGATTCAGAAAGTGACAGCTCGGAAATTGCACCGTTGAAAGCTCTCCCTACTTCTGTTAACTTGGGAGCGGTGGCCACGAGCGGACAGCAGGAAAACAGTATTAATGCCAATGATGGCCAAAAAGCTGAAAGTAGTACTTTGAAGAAGCAAGGAGAGGATGATGACTTCGATGACTTCTTTGACATTTAACGTTGTTAACGTAGCTGTAGCTTTCACATTTTCGATCCCTTTAGTTTAACTGTTTCCTGCCTTTCATTCTTTCATTAATCATAATGACACTAATACATCTACACACCTTACATAATCGATAAGTACATATATTTTTTTGAGTACATGCTCCTGTATTGTATCAGCTTTTCTGTCTAGAGAACCTTCTCTAATAAAAGTAATGTAAATGTAGGAAATATCTGTATTTAAGCTCTTCCGCGTCTTCCGAATTTCAAGTGAAAGATACTTGGAGCGCAATGTCACGTATTAACTGCGGAAGACCTCAAAAACCTTTTACCTTTTGCTAATGGCCCACATTTATTTCAGCTACTGTATATCAGTATAAATTTTCGGAGTATATATACATTTTGTGTTTACGTCTTCAATAAAGTTTTTCGAGTCCTCGAGATGTGCTCATTGCTTCTCTTCTCCGTTTTCTATTTTCAATGTACATATTGATATCATTCTAAGAATATCGTGAGGTACAAGATCTATCACATGGGTCTAAATGGTCTAAAATACTTTTTAGTTGTTAGTATACATCATGGGGGACTATGAACAATAATCTCCTACAAGATGCCTCCACTGAGCGCAAGCCAGGTAGACCTTTTTTGCATCATTTATTACGCTTTGCCAGGAAGCTGAAGGATTTGTATGATGGAGTCCGCTGAAAACTCATACTCAGGCAGACCTTCTTGATCCTCGTCCTCTCCATCACGCAAACTTCCATCCACTTCCCTTGTCTTCCGCAATTTCTCCAATGATTCGGTAAACTCTGTGAAATCCTCGAGGTCTAAACCTCCATCTCTTTCCGCATTGTCATCCTCCTGGTTTGAATTACCAGTGTGCCCTTGTTTCGACGCAGCCCCTCCATTACTACTCTTCTTCTCATCATTCCCATTTCGCACATCACTTCCCAATGATGCTCCTTCAACATTGCTCCCACTTCTCTCATTTTCTGCTGGAGGAAGGGAATGCGAAGGTGGGCTGAGGTAATAATAAGAGCTTCTATCTTGCCGACAATCCTTTCCATCATCCACGTCAAATCCAGAAGATGATGATGATGAAGTAGTTACAGGAGGAGGCCTCTTGCAACTATCCCGCTCCTGATCATCATGATCGGTATTAGTAGTAGCCACGCTGGAAATGGAAGTCGCAGATGAAGACGTGGATGCTGGAATATTCAATCCCATCCTGTTCCCATATTCAATCCATGTTTGAGCAGCGAGAACATCTGTCCCTCCAATAGCCTGTTTTACCAGCTTTCTCAAGTCTTCCAAGGAGTTCGATCCGAGTTCTATGGCTTGCCCGGTTTTCAGTCGCTCCTGGAGCTTGCGGTAGAGCTGACGAAGTGCAGCCACGCCATCCAAAGTATCCGAAAATTTGCCCACTCGTAAGTCACGTTTCATGAGATAATTCTTCATCGCACTCATGCAACTCGATTTGATCATCATGAGAAGCTCGTAGTTGAGGAGTCCCATCTTTTTATTGATCTCCAAGTCTCCATCTGGCATTCTGCGTAAAAAAGTGTAAAAAAATATTCCATCGTTGTGAGCTTCACGTGATAAAATTAAATGTTTGTGGCTTAAAAGATATGGAAAAGGTTCATAAAGAGTAGGGGCATAAAAATTATATTTAATCTATTTTTATTCATGAGTGAGGGAGGCTATAAATACACACACAGAGAGAACTGCAAATCAATGTGCCATTGTTGTCAGTTATCTCTGATTTTTTTCCGCTTACGAAGGTAAAACCACACAAAGATCCCGTTCAGGAGTTGCTTCAACTTTACACACGTCATCAGGAAAGAAAAAGCTTCTCGGCAGACGATTCTTCCTGTCAATTTTTATTTTCAACGAGAGAAAACGAAAAGTTATTCCCATTCAAATTGGTTTACATTAAATATGCAAAAGTATTTCCGAAAAAATACGCAAAAGCACATTTTCATGAAGGAAAAATGATTTCATATATTACACCAAGAACTGTATACCAGTCGCAGTCCAATTGTCTCAAAATAGCGTAGGCAAAATCTGTATATGGAACAAAGGACTCTTCAAGCTGAACAACGATAACCTATTTCGTTCAGGAATTTGAGACTTTGTTAAAAAGCATAACATGTTTTATCGAATAGTTATTCATGGAATCATAATAGTAACATCCTTCATCACGGACCTGATGACCCAAGGAAATCAATTTATCCGGAAGAGACGGCTTCCAGTCAGAAATCAATTTCGTCACGTTCCTGCATTCAATGATTTTAAACATGCTCCCATTTGCCTGTGCAAAATTCTCAATCGCGATTCTGTACATGACGGGCACTAGCGTAGCCGAGTTTTTACTTATTATTTCGTCCGCTTTGAAAATTGGAACGTCCTTCGTTTCAGAGTGAGTTTTGATTATTGACTTGAAGAAGAAGAAAAAATGGCAATATGATATTATATGTGTAAATTGAGAAATGAGAGAGCGAATGATTTTTTATAGATCCTCCATTGGAAGTAATACTTCGTACATAAGAATGTATTTTTGTTGTGTACTTTCAAAATGTCGCCTATTATTTGCACCAAATCTTCCGCGAACAAAGGCTCCAGAGGAAGTAACTCTTCAGCCAGACTACAAGGCTTGCCTTCGATTTCATGAGCACGCTCAGTATTCGGCTCGTTGAGTAAAATGGCATACTTCTTGAGCTTCCTTGGTTTTCTAGGCGTGATGAAGGGAAACTCCAAAGGATCGAAAAGTGTATCCATCTTGCTCCGAATATGAGAACTACAGATGGCAGTTTATGCGTTGTTTATGCAGAAAAAAATGAAGACATCGATTCCAGATTCCAGTGAACGAAACCGTGTATTAGCGATGGCGAAGGAAATCACAAGGGAAAGGAAGAAATCAAATGCAGCCCTCGGCCAACTCATACATTTTTAAAAACTTTAACCTAGGAAACTTGTATCATGTCAGTGTGCAACCAATGCATGTGCAGCTGTACACAATGTACATACACCACACCCGAATATGTCAGTTTTGAAGTATGGCCTTCTGTTTCTGTACAGACACTTTGTAGCCAATTTGTGCAAGCTAGATGTTGTAAAAGTATGTTGAGGAATATTGCAGATGAGGCAGATGAGTGGAGTGGAAATCGCCAGAACCAAATATGCTACCTTGAAAAGTGACAAGTTGATTGGCAGCAGCAAAAGAGCCACTCACATTTTGTCTGTCACCAGAGATGCTACATATTTCAAACAAAACAGATAGCATTTGTCACTAAACTATGTTTTTCGCGTCTCTCACGATTATGAAAACGAAACAAGAGTTTGTGTTACACAATAAAATGCTTATATATGAGTTTCGGTGCAGAAAGGCACTCTTCTTGGCTTCTTGACACTGCACTGGCAGACCTCTTTGCATCGTTTAAGTTATCATTGTCATACAGCGCACAATACTATATGCAAAGACGTTTCTATTGCTTGTGTTCTTTCGAACTAGCAAATAGAGAAAATAAGCTCATAGCAGGAGGAAATGACAGATTGACAGCTGGCAATCTTTCATTAATCTCATTAAAAGAGATTTTAATCCTAAGTAAGTGCTAATGATCGCCATGTACATCTGTGCGATCTTCCAGGTCCCTCGCTTTTCTTCTCGAACCAGAAATATGCTCGAAACTATAAATAGACGGATGCTCCGTACCAAAATGTTAAAACCAGAGTGAAGCAACGAAAAAAATATGTCCAAACACGCATTAAACTCTCCAACATTCCCGAGTTCGTGACTTTGTTCAGCATTATTCTTAATGGCATCCTTAAAATGTTCCAATCAATCTTCACCGCTTGAGTAAAACAACTGAATATACGACTACAATATTTCAATGATAGAAACACGTCTAGATAGAGAATGAGATTGAAATGTGCATGCTGACGATGAGTGCACACTCTGACTGTGTGGCACAATAAATTATGGAATGTGTTTTAAAAAGGAGAAAATCGATCCTTGGCATTGTATTGTTTTAAGTAGTAGGAGTTGACAGACCATACCACTTTGCATAATTAACACTCATTTCACACGAAATACTGAGCTTGATTTTTGGTTTGGAAGTGTCTGCTCAGAGCTGGATATACGTTGTGCACATATCCGTCACGAAATGCATACTTTTTTCAGCTTGTTTATTGTAACGGTACGATACACGTAAGAAACTGCGCAAGGCAGGAAGAAATCCAAGACGATAAAATGTGTTGTATGCTGAATGCTGTTGCTGACTCTACTCCATGAAACCATTCCAGATTCCAGACACTCTAAAACACCCAAGAGACTCAGCGGAGCAACATAACATCGCAATATCATATGATGAGAACAACAAGGCACATATGTTTTTACTAAAAGTATCATCATGATATTCACGGTACATATATATACCCGTTTCATCTAAAACCCTGGTTCTCGTTTCAAAAATTTCCTTTTCATGTCATCAACACGAATACCAGCGACTCCAGTGATATATCCTTTTTTGTGTATATGCAACTCTCATATGGCATTCCTGATGTTTTAGGTACATGTGCTTTTTGCCAATGTCTGCAATCGGAGAGAATCGGGAGTGAATTTCATACGGCAGGGTACTCTATTTTACCATGTTTTTTGACCAGTGAGATGGAAGGAAGGGAAAGAGCAGAAAACGAAAACGAATGCTTTCCTTCACATGCATTTTCTGTACATGTGGGAGCTCTCTACTATATTGATGTAATGCACACACAAAAATCTCTCGCAGATCAACTCTCTACTATCCTCATCTGCTGCCTCTCATTCTCTGCATTATACACTTTTCTCCCTTTCTTATCTCATTTTGTATGCGTGTGTAACACGTAATACTGCAGAGGAAAGACTGATACATTGTGTTAGCCAAAGGGAAATCTGCACACGTGTTAATTCTGCAATAATTAGTTTCGCAATATGAAGGACATTATCAAAATTGCAGGTTAGGAGTAAGTAGAAGTGTAATACTTCTTGATAACGAATCCAAAGGTTCGTAGCTAACCAAAACTTGCTCAGGGCGGGTTCACTCGCAAAAAAAACTGCTTCACGTTTGCATGTATGAATTTCATCACTTCTCAGACGAAACCAAGTCTTGAAAAAAGACCTTGAGTTAGAAGAGCTCTTTTTCGGTCTCGGTTACAACAACTCTCTGGATCCAACAGACAGAGAACCTTGATCTGTCGTCTTCCAGAAACTGCATCTGTGCATCTCCCCCTTAGCAACTTTATTTCCAGGAGAAATCAATCTGCAGTTAGCTTCTTAGCTCCAGTCCAGTCCAGCTTGAATATGTGATTCCCGTGATTGCATTTTAGTGATATTTGGAGACGAAGTGGAAGTCAGTTTTTCTTGAACAAAGCAAATCAGCTATTTGAAGTTTTAACTCTATCACGGTTTGAAGATTTGTGTAAAGTGTTCAAAACTTGTGGACGTTCTGCATTTTCTTACAAATGAGTGATCTGGACCTCCACCCTACGGATTCTAAATATATGGACGATGAAGGCTCACCAAGTCCTGCTTCACTGTCTGCAACCAGTGTGCCATCTTTAGAATCTTATGAAGCCAGTGGGAATTCCGAGAGCAGAAGGACCAGTGCAAGGACAAGTGCCAGTGTTGAAAAGAAGAAGTCACGTAAGTGTGAGATATTTAATTGTTTAGATGAGTAAAAAAACATAAATATGTTACAAATCAGTAGGATACATTTGCTTCCGATTGCTTGACAGCATGATAAATATTCTGCAGACACATCAAGAACATAAACAGGGCTTAATGTGCTATGCTTTCTAATGATGGGAATATTTTAAGGAATAATCTATCTCACACTTGCTTTCTCGCTTTTCCTTTAATTTACGAGAGGATTAGTGCTCAAAGCTATTGATATTGACACATGTTTGTTTCGTTTCTTGAAGTCGAGTGACAGCGACGATTTACCTCGCCTCTGGTGGATCATGCATGTTATATGTTCATATGATTTGTGGTGTGTTCTGTTCTGCGGCTGAAAGGAAGACAAATTAGCGCTTTCAAACTTTATAATTGTCACACTTTAATGCTCATCAAGGCTAAAGAATTTTAATTTTGGAAAAGCACTCATGCTTCATGTGCTGCGAGCGTAGATTTCCTACAGCAAAACTTGAAGATGCACAATTTCTCTACATTAAAATTAGAATCTTTCTCGGAATTAATACTGTGTGCTTGTAAATAGAAGCAGACGTAGGTGTGCAATATTCTTCCTGCCAAGTAAAAGAACGCTAGATATAAACATACTTTTAGAAACGCAAATAACGTCTCTAGCATTACCGTTGAAATTGCTGGTTGAGCTTGCCAACTTGTCACAAATGCACGCATTTATTCTGAAAACACAGTGACAAGTTTGTTGAAGTCAATCATTAGAGATATATTATTATACTCTGTGTCTGGGAACTGAAGACATCATATAGCAAATTGGATTTTTCATTTTCCAGTTTTATATTGGGAAGTAGAATTAAGTTTAAGAAATATGAGAGGAATTCACTTTTCGGAGAGAATTTACTTTTGCTTATATCTGCATTCTGTAGGTACCTGCGTTGCACAGAGTCCGTATCGATTCAAGTTGTACAATAATACTAATGGCATGATCTGTGCATAAGAGAACAAAACTATATATGTGCGATGTAGTTCTTGTGTACTGCTCTATTTAATACGAACAAGAACTTTCAAGAATGTCTCCTCTCCTCATTAGAAAGAAATTAGTTGCCTACTTTGCTACTTGTGTTTGGTTTAGTAGAACAATTGATTCTAATATTATATTGTATGCGCAACCAGATTTCGGCCACTACGATGGAGCAGGAGTCATTTTTCCTTGTTGATGTTCATGGGTTGTAATTGTAATAGGGTTTTCTTTTCCTATAAAAAGTATTTGTGGTTTGGATTTTGGATCATCCAGTGATATTTACGAGTGCGGTTTCTGGTTTACTTTTATAGAGCACTATAAATTATTGCATGATACAGCAATTCTGTATTTAATGATTTCCTATGTCTATTTGGATTTGACTCTGAATTTGAGTTACCTAATTTTACCCGAGTCAATTTACTAATATTTATCCTCTCCTTAATTACTTATTTAAACTAGAATTGAAGTTTTTGTAGGCTAGAGTAGAAAAGGCACGTAAAGGGAAGTCCTTAAGTTTACACAATTGTTTAGTACTTTCTTTTTGCTTGATGCACACGCAAGAGGTGCTCGATCTGCTATTGCAACTTTATATGTAGTCCAACACTTGAATTCATGTATGGAATCTAGCCAAGAAATATTTTACCTGCGGAGATGCTGTGCCGAAAACCTACGCAGGCGGCAGGTGATTTGCTTTAGATTAGATGAAATTAAAAAATGAAAGAATTTGAACCACGAACTCCATACAATTCCAAACAGAATTGTGAGATATACAATGCAAGTTGGGCCGTTCCCAATACAAGGTACATGAAAACTGTCGTGGCAGATATCGAATGGATCTCATTTGCATTGGGACGGGAGATAATGCAAATAGCTCATTGAGCTGTGAGTG
>JAQFZW010003707.1:0-12160 GCA_034687055.1 Heteromurus nitidus | reverse complement strand
ATGCATGACTTGTGATATTTATTTCGATTTTCTGTGTTGGTGGTCAGTGGCGATCATGACGTGAGCGTGACTACTCCCTGTGTGCCGTGGTATTGCTGCAGTGTGTTTGAATATTTTCATGATTCATGCTCAAACCTTTGAGTGACCATTGCATTGTATAATTTTAAAAGTCTAGTCGAAGAAGAGGATTTTCGGCTTTCTCAACGATGCAAACTACAATTTGTTTGAAATTAGAGAGAGTTCCTTAACATTTTCGCGAGTTCGATACGTGGCTAGTTTTCAGTATCTCTTAATGTGTTAATGGTAGTATTAGTGTGGTGCTTCACACAAGGATGCACTGTTCAATAGATTAACCATTTAAATGGCGTGCGCAGTTATTGAAATATTTTCATTCAGGCTTCAGTGCGAATTCCTCCCATTGATTTGCTATACTCATTTATTATCAGGCGGATATTGAATGAGTGGCGTAGCTGTTTTGTTTTGTTATTTAGGTTTAGCAAGCTTCCTTCCACAAAACGTGCCGTAGTATAAAACGAACGACCTTCAAAAAATCCCCTCTTTAGTCAAAATTCCTGGTAAAATATGCATCAATCCTGAATGCTAAATGCTAATAATAAAGAATTACCATATCATCAAACGTTTTTTTAGCATGAACCTTGAGCTGCTACACGCAAGTGTGTACATTTGTTGCAAATACTCATACTCCAATCAATACGAAGCTCAGAAATTGAATTCAAATTATATAAATATCCCTCTCGAAATATCGTTTATTGCAAATATAAGTTTATATGCGTAAAGAATTTTTTGCCGTGTGCATACAATATTCCATTGTTTGAGTAGGACAAAAAAAAGACTACTCAAAAATCAAAAAAATTAAAGCTTCTCTACTGGCTTTCCGATCTCTTCTCCTGCACACATTTTTAAAACTTCACGTTTCACACATGTTCGCTGTGGTACAATATAACAATTGCAGCGGAAAAGGTGCAGCAGCAGCAGCAGGAGAAGCAGGAGAACTACGAGAGCCGAGCGAGGCTGAGGCTGTAAAAGTTTTACTAGCTTTCAGCATGAAATGCTTCTAATTGTAAGGCTTACAACTCGCTCGCTCCCAACGCTATTGTACACAATGAGAGTAAAGTAGAGAATCAGCATCAATCGTATCCTAATCTCAAGTGCACTGCATACCCATGGGCAAAAATATATATTATATCTCTTCTCTACCTGTTCACATTTTCCCCATCATCACTACAGACACACCAACACGGATTTGCTCCTAGAGAGAACACACTATTCCCCAATGTGGATAATAATATGCGGAGTTTGCTATACTACGAGTGGAATAATAACAGATAAAGCTTTTGAAGAGCGCACAGGTATAGAGACGCATTTCATTTAAGCATGTTTCCCTTCATCCCCCGACTCGCTTGCAGCAGCACCAGGCATTTGAAAGTAATTCTCAAATCTTCTCAACGTTCATTTCAGATATACTCGCTTTTGAAATGTAACATACCGAAGGACAAGCTAGCAGACTCGCTGTTGATGTGTTTCCCCTGCTCGCTTATATTTAAGCATCGAAAGGTGAGTCTCTGAATACCTAGACACAACACAACTCTAAAAAAAAGAATGAAAGAAGAGAAGCAAACTGATCTAGTGTTCAAGTTACACACAAACATTGTACATTTTTTCAACTTGAAATATAATACTTGTCTATAAAACGCGGACCTCTGTATTTCACGTGCACAGCAGAATGCTTTCCGTTCCTTTTTACCCATATACGCGTTTTATGATGATCATCATCATGGAAGCAGCGATACATATGAATGCATATTGTTATGCTTGGATTGTTGCGACTAAACTTGTCTACATTGTTCACACAGGTTTCATTATTCCCAATCAACTTCGGGATGGGAATACAGAGAGGCGACTCGACGACACCACAGGAGAGACATACGCTCTCAGACAGCCTATCTCTGAGCATTCTCATCTCATCCTCTCTGATATCGTATTCATTTTTACTAAGCCTTTTCCCTGATGTTCATGTGCATTTTTTTCTATTTTACCTGAGCTTTCGAGAGGAGAGACAGAAAAGAGTTTGAAAGGGAGTGCATGATCCTCATCCTCCTCACATGCAATGCAAGTAAGTGATCATGTATATAATATACATATATGCAGTGTTTGTGTATACACTTTGAGTACATGTGCTAAACATATTTTACAATGGGACAGAGAGAGAGAAGTAATATTATCATAGCAAGGGTGGTAGTGGGCAGGTGGAATTTTCAAATACTTTTCTCTTTTTCATCCCTTCATTTTCATGCTGCTGGGACATCAACAAGTGACGAGGATTTTTTTTTGTTCAAGTTGAAGCCGAGAGGGAATATATATATAAACATATTGTTTTTTTGTCTATGCAAGACCCACTTTTCCTTCTTCTCTCATCTTATTCATTATCATCATCATCGTCACATCGCCAACGCTATAATAATAAGTTAATAACTTTAGTAGTAGCATATCAGTAGTAAAATATAGTAGCAGCCCACTTGGCTTATGTTAGAGGGATGCATGCACCACGATGTGATGGTTATTTCGAATAAAGGTGTATTGTATTGTAGATCGTCGGACGGAGAGCTCTCTGCGTTACAAGTAGTTTTTTTTCTCGATTCTCGCTGATATACAGCGGTTGCTGGTTGAGAGTCTGTGTATCCACATGTTTCATCTTCAGGCTGAAATCAAAAATGCAACAATAAGAAAATTACTCTCAACACACACACACACACACACAAAATACAATACACTAGCATGCTTCGAAGCTGCCATTCGTGCTTCTCTTCTCTGAGAGAATTGGTATGCATGCATTACATTCCTCAAACGAATCAAGTGGAGGAAAAAGATACGAGATAAAATATAGGAATGGGAAAGGGAAGACCACTAGTTGATTGTTGCATATACGTTTTTAGTATCAGTTGGTCGGTCGTTATTCTTAGGTTAATCGTGTTTCTCTCCTTAGAGCTCTGTTAAAGAACAATGTTACGTGTGTGCAGAGAATTTTTATATGTGAGCGTGTTGCCTTTTTGCTAACTTGCATACATTTTCCAAACAAATAATATCCTTTCAATCGAACCTTGTCATAAAAGTTGATGTGTGAACGAGTGCATAGAGTTGAGTTGAAGAGACAACATTTCATAGAGAGAGAGGGGACTTACTTCGGGAAGATTATTTTTTCACGCTTTGACTAGTATTTATAATATAATAATAATAAAAAAGGTGGAAATTGTGGTGTTGTCAAGTTAACAAGTACATTTGTTCTGGGTTTGGAGCTGTCTCACACACAGCAACCCTTTTTAAGAGGAAAACCGAAGCGTTTTCCTGGGAGAAGGACGGAGAAAATTTTTTTACGCAAAAATTATTACGTGACCAAGAGAGTACAGGGGTATTCTTACGGATGGCATGAAAACCGCATTAAAAACCCACTAGGATATAATTAACAGGTGAAATAGTATATGGAAAAATGTAAGCTTGACCGAAGTTTTTCTTCTTCTTCATATTCATTGTTGGACACTTTTGTTGTTTGGTGCTTTTCGTGACGAGTTGAGTGTATAACTTGTAGTAAGAAGTGTGTAAAAGTGCAACAGCGTGCTAAAGTGGAACTCTTCATATCTCTCAAAAGTTGTGATAATTATGGAAAGGAGCTGCTGACATTCGTGTTTCTTCTATGGAATCTTCTCTCTCCCTTGTAAGAAGCAGTGAAGCTTGAGAATTAGTTTCTGTAAACATGCATATTATATTTACTATTTTTTCCATCTTAAAAAGAGCTTCAAGCAAAGCAGACATCTTCAAGCTAGCAATTATATCCCACTTTATTATTGGTAGGCAGGCATGTGTAGGTGTTTTTTTTGTTTCGCACACTAGTGCTCCATTTGTAATATGCATATCTCTCGGAAATTCCTTGACAAGGTATGGGAGAACTCGGAGAACAGGTGAATTTGGATGTCAACGGTAGCATTTTATCTGAAATCAGTATTTTATTGGATTAGTTATTAGGAAGGAGGAATAGAATTTATAGTGCGGATATCATGGTTAGGATCTAGTCAACATACTTTCGCGAATTTTATGCGGATACTTATTACGAAGGAATTTTGTTACATGTCAACCACAAAAACCAACGTCATTGTTTTCTTTCCTTAGAAACAGTCAAGTATCCGTCGGTAGTGGTTTTTTCTTCAAATCACACACACACAGTCACACAAATACACCTTTAGTCGGTGTGCCTAATTGTATATTGTATACACACATATTAGCCTCATGTGCATGATTTATTTTTTGTCGTTAGAGCAGAGTGCAGGTTAACTATTTACCATAGCAAAGAATTGTTCAAAGAGAATAATTCCAAAAAGTAATGCTATTGGCAGGGCACACTTACATATCCCACATGCATCTAATAAAAAAAGTGGAAACCTTTTATTTCGTGAACTACAAAGAGAGCAGGAGGAACGTTACATTTCACAACATATTTACATTCAATTATACAGGGAGAGCTCTTTGAAGTAGTAGATACCTTGTCAAATATAGGAGAGTGTCATACGATCGTTAGTACATGTTTTCTGTCACAAGTTCCCAGTTCTGGATGCAAATGTGGCACGACGAATCACGAACACCATTTACATTTTACCTTTTACGGTAACATCATTTTCCATTCCATGTCTATCTAAAATTATGCAATTGCATAAAGTGAGAAGAAAAAATGGAATTCTTAGAGTTTAGACAAGGTTGTGAAAAATCGATGAGTACACATTTATCCGAACAAGAGGGGAAAATCTAGGGAAAAAATGAAAGAGAAAGAAAAATATAATGTATAATTCAAGTAGCGAGCAATTCAATTTCCAACTGAGCGGAAAATTTTTAATTTTTAAAGAACAATTTACCGGTGCAAACTACACACCTAAACAAAAAAAAGTTTGTATAACAACTCTGATCGTAATCATAAGGTAAACAAGATTGTCTCTGTAGAGTAGAGGAACAAATTAGCTCTATATAGTCTTTGATTTTCAGTTTCAGAATCCAAGTACACATACATACATTCGTAGACATCTGTAACGGCTGTATGTATATAAATACATACAGTATGAGTAAAATCATCATCACATCCACTTTCATAACCTAATGACTTTTTATTAATGCATTTGAAAAAGTAGTGGTAGTGAGGGAGGAAATTGTGCTGGCTTCTTTTTTCACATATTTTCGTGTGGTTGTTAAACAATAGTCTGTCTAAGTGGAAATAACGTAAGAGGCTTTCCGGTGGGAAATTAATGAAAAATAACTATGTTGCAGTTCTCACGAGGTCTTCATGCCTTCATTGGTCGTTGTCCACCATTTTACCATTGCACTTTGTAGGGGGGAAATATAGAAATGTTGCTTGTTTTTTTCAAAACACATGTTCCTTTTTTCATATTCCCGATGATATCACACGGTTCTACAATTTTATTTTTGTTTAGCGAAGAAAAGTGTATGCCTCACCAGGAGCAGGAGTGAACTCAAGGGAATAGTACTCACGGAGGAATTCAGAGAGCAAAATAATATTTAATACATGAAGCGTTACTCTCTCCAAAAAAGAAACAAACTTGCCGTAAGAAAACCGCGGAACAGGAGAAGGAATCGTAACCGTCCGTCCCTCATTATAATTTCACTCAACCTTTCCTTTCATGTGAAGAAGTGAATGTGACATAGAAAACTGTGGACCATGTACCCATATATTTCGTAAACAATTATTTTCGGTGAACGCCTGTTTTCTTCGTCGTCATTGTTGAAGACGACTAAAGGAGAGTGGAATCCGGTCATTCTATATTCCTTTGGTAGACCGCACATGTAGTTTTAGTGTGACTAAATAATAATACCTTCTTTTTTCGAATTTACGCGAGTAAAAAAACCTCCGAGTTACTTGAGTAATGAATGACTGAAGGAAAAACTACCTTCGCCGTAAAGGTCTTCCCATTTTTTCGTGTGTTTACGTCTTTGCTCAGTGTTTTGAGTCGGTTTCGAAAATTTGTGCTGAATTTATTTAATGAAAGTTAAGATTGCCTTCAATTGGAGCATTTTTTTACGTGACCCGTAACAAAAGTTATAGTTTCTCGGATTCTTGGATGTGAGCACGAGTATATATATATTTATATAAAAACCAGTGAGGGAAGGGTTACGCCTCTAGATTATGTGCTACTGACTCCTTCGGTAAGTTTACACTATGACCTTGTATGCATTTTCGTAAAAAAAAGTTACTCGTGCTTACCACTGCTCAACACTGTTTACATGCATGCATGCACCCACACCACGATGCGTATTGAGAGAGAAAAACCTGTGTATGAAGTAAGGCAAATATCGAGACAAGAAAAATGAACTTCTCTCTGTTTTCGTTTATTTTTGTGCAAAATAAAATCTGAGCCTGAGCCGTGCAAAATATCTGAGTTGAAGAAATTCGATTACATTCGTAGAAAGTTTTCTTACTTTTTCACAACGTTCGATGTTCGATGTTGAGTAATCGCATTAGAGCAAGAAAAAGCTAGTAATCAGCGTAATTGTACGTGTATAATGGAGGCGTATAGTATTTTAATGGGAATAGTGATCTCTGCTCAAAAGTATTTATACATGCGTTGCAGTACTTATTCTCTTACATAATATATATATTTGAATTATGCGTGCGTGAGTGTATGTACATTTACATTCATTTATTGCAAGATATAAATACACACACAAGATTCTCACAAGTTTTCCATTTTTGTTCAACTTTTCTCATTTGAAATATGCCAATAAATGGAGATGTGATTATAGATAGGAATATGAGCTCTGAGATAAAAAGAGTTTAGTGTTACAATTATCGAATTTGGAGATTAATATTTTTCCTATTTGCTGTAATAATTTTCTGGTTCTGTTTGAATTATTGCTTATGATATAGTAGTGGTGATTTTACTATCGCGGTATAATCTCTCAAAGTTCATTCATACTTTACTATAAATTTGTGCCTCTACACTCGTGTTTTTCTTTGTCTAGCGCAAGGTGCATTAGCCTAAGGTTCCATATAAAAAAACAAGCGTTATAGGGTTTGAGGAGGGTTGCGATACAAAAAATTTGCAATAACTCAGTCAAATAGAAATTGTCAGTAAACATAAAAGGCGTACTAACACAAATAACTTGGCTTCCAATAGCTTCAATTCCGACTCCGATAAGAAGGAAACTACATTCTCTGATGTAATAGTACCTGAAGTTAGTTCCCAGCACATGACTGACTATTGCAAATTGCTTGGTTTGGTGAACCCAGAGAGTTTTATGCTTTATTACACGCTTCGGAAACGACACTGCAATTAATGTGCAATCTTGATGTTTTCAAAGCTTATGGATTCTTTGCTCTTTTCACTCGTTTCATATTAATCGATGCGTGCCATCCACGCGTATTAAAATATTGCGTGCTTACTCATTGCATGAGCATATGTACAATGTTTTACGTAGAATATTTCGATTCAACTAAATCCGCCTAAGTTTTTAAAATATTGTCAGAAGATATTCGATGCAACATTCGTATAATTTTATGACGTGACTTCTAGTCTTCTACATCACCTGGAAATTCGAATTAATCACAAGTGTATATTCTAAGTGGGCGGTGAAATATTCCATTTATTACCAAGTAAATTCATAATGTCATAAATATTAGCGATCAATACCCTGTCCAAAGATACACACTCGCTCAAATTCTCAGTAGAACCAATTGAGCATTCGACAGGACAGAGCAGAGAGATAATGAAATTTACAAAACTAATTGAGGGAAACCAACGATCGTCTATTGAATAATTCAGTTTCTCAGAATAAAAACACCTTTTTATGTTGCTGATTTCTTATCAGTGTTTCAGCGTTCTAGTATCTTCGTACTCTGCAAAGATAAGTGTGCGTATTTACTTGTTGCATGCTTGTTTTTGTTCAACTGATAAAGCGAACTTGCTTTCTTTTTTACCCCAGAGTTGAGGTCACCCGCAACTCATAGTTTCATTCAATTGCATTCATAATGCATTCGTACTTTTGATATTATTTCTCAGACAACGTAACAGTGAACATTTTAGGTTTAGGAAACTCGTTTCTCGATATTGTATGATGGCTAAACTTATGAATTGATTTTCAGGGAATCCCGTTCCTCGATCTTCAACAGTGAAGCATAGTAGTTGAGGCCGAGCAAGGTTTTTTTTGCGGGTGGTGGATGTGGATTGTGTGATTCGCGCAAAACAAGTCAAGTCAACCACATGAATCAAATCTGCACACCTATTTCTTCACATTACTTCTCCGACACATCCTAGTTTACAAGCTGGTTTTCGCTTTTTTCTCTCCCACAATTACCACTGCACAAGAGCTGAGCAAATCTCACTGGAAATCTGCAGAAATGATGCGAGGAATGAACGAAGCGCATTACGGTAAAAAAAACTCTACATTTATCCACAATATTTTTTTCTATGCTTTCTTAACTCTTTCAGCTATCCATTTGCTTTTTGTTATGGTGTGCAAACATGCACTCTTCTCCGCGTTTTGTTATTTCCTCCTGTAACGAATATAGCTTTCAAGCTTCGCAAGCACACTTCTCACGACTGACGAGATATAAATGAATCATTGATGAAATATATATCCAGTGCATTTTTAGATCTATAAAAAAATTTATTAGTAAATAAGAATTATTTGAGGGTTATAAACATTTCCAGTAGCATTAATTCCATGTGTACTTCGTTTACAACTTGTCCATAGTACTCAACTCGCTCACTTTTTTCCCTGTACGCATGAAATAAGTCAAGTAGTTGAAAGAATGGACATCCAGATCCCCCCTCTCTCTCCTCTTGTCCACTTATTCTCATCATAACATTATCGAAAACACGCTCGACTACCTACAGATGCTTGAGTAAATTTTGCAAAGTGTGTGTAAAATGACATTGATTGAGTTGATGAGTTTTCGGAGTGCTAAAAAAAGTGTGCTCTTCTCTCCGATTTCAGCATTGCATACCTATTCATACACATCACATCATGTTATCTCCATTAGAACTTGATAATATGTGTGAAAAGCCCATCGCTAGGAAAAGAGGCACTCAAGAGCCATGGACACTTGAAACCACTAGGAATTTCGCTTCATGGAATGGATCACACACAATTCGTACTTGTATACAAAATACAACATCATCAGCAGAATGCTATATTTAAATGGCAGGAATAAAATGAAAATTCTGCACGCCACCGATGAACGGACTGATTGACCATTGTTCTTTCGGGTTGACGTTGAAGCTTCAATCTTTGCTCCTATGGCGCTCTCTTCCCTCACATGAATATATATTTTTTTGCTGATTGCATATTGTTGTGTCTTGTGGTGCTCTGTGTGGATGCAGACAGGTGAGTTGCGGAGAATGAGCAATTAGAGAGACACAATTTTGAATGGCTCTAAACAACATTTATGTTGTTGTGTGCATGTGAATGTAAAAAAAATTGATGCACAATTGTGTGCCATTTTAATCACTTCCTATGCAAACTGATATGCACAACTGAAATAAACATGAAAGTATACAGAGAGAGAGAGAGAGAGAGAGAGAGAGAGAGAGAGAGAGAGAGGGACGTATATACTCACTAATCCCATAACGTCGGCCAAAAGTACAGTCTAAAGTAACTGATGATGATGATGTCAAAAGAGAACATGAAGCTGAACAGGTGTCAGAGTGGCTACAATAAGTAGGGATATATTCTAGTGAAGTAGCAGCTTTTTGTACAGCTCTAACGTTCACGGGGAAAAGGAGTGATTCTAGGGAGTGATAACATTTTTTTTTATCTCGGAACAGTAATATCGACAACTGTGTTGTAGCAAGCTAAATAACCACACTTTATAATTCTAGTATTTTCCCGTTGTGTTGTGCTTTCATTTAAAATAGAAGCAGTGCCCACTACTGTGCGCTCTTAATTATATACACTCACCCTTTTTTTGCACATGTATGGCTTCCGCAGAGAGAACGCAAATCTGAAAATAAAACAATAGCTCTAACAAATCTGTTGGGACACAACTTGTATAATCTTCCCCAGTTATTTAGCTTTTTCTACTCCGAGAGTTAGTGACGCTCACACAAAAATCCTCGGAATATGTATGATGATGCAGTGTGTACCCTCGGATTTTTTGTTGGCTAATCACTCCTCCCCAAGCACAAATGGGATTTGTTATGATGAGGTAAACGGAGCCGTCACGACAGTGAGTAATTAATGTACATAGTAAATTGTGGGTCTCCGTCAAAAAAGATTTTTAATTGAGAGCGGCGCGGTAGGAGGAAATATAACCGCGGATTATAACCGCGCGCGGTAGCTTCCTCACTAAATTAGTTGACCATGCATAATATGCATACAGCAAAAAGGGCTAATGATGAAATGAAAACGGTGAACTGTGGACTTTAGGACAGAGGAAGTTGGCAATTACCACAGTTACTGCCGGTTCGCATGACTTTTTGGGGTTAAACAAGAAGAGTGTATGTACACTTGTCTCAACTTCAACACGAAAATGTTCTCTCCTCGTTGACACCTTTTTCTTATTCTTCTCTGTTGACCGATGGGCATCTTCGTCTGAAAGTGAAAAGTCAAGAGGACATGACTGTATTCATCATGTGCATGTGGATGTATGTGGATGCATATTAGAAACCTAGTCAACCATTGTCTGCTACGATGAAAAAGGGTTAAACTAAGGTAATACCGAACGAACCATTAAAATAGTTTATGGTGTCGTCGAGAGAGAGATTTTTTTAGCGAGTTTAGCGAGTAGATGGGTAGCAAGTCGTCTTCCTACGCCCATTTCTTACACCTAGTAATAAATGCCATAAATGGGTAAATATTCCCCGTCTTGAACGATTATGTTTGACATGTTCATTATTCTGAATTATAGCGAGGTTGGGAGGATTTGCACACCACTACTGGCATATTATCTGATGGCTCACTTTTACTTTGCCTTCTGGCTTACTTATATACTACATGGATAAAGAGGTATACCGCTATTCATAGGTTCGAAGTGCCTGCAGAAAAAAGGCCCCAACTTATATCCGTTTTCATTCCTCTGGGCTGCGGTTGATTTCCTCATGGGTTTTACGACTTTTCTTCTGGGATGCATATTTCATTCATCATATTTCATTAAACTTCTCTCGCACACCAAAATATATACTAGGATGATGGTGATGATGATGATGGTGTGATGATGATGCTCATATCGCCATCGCCGTCAATCCTGAAGGGATATTCCTATTTACAACGTTCCCCAACAAAATTGTTATACCATCAAAGTGTTTTGAGAGGTGGATGGTATATGTATGTATGGTGGTGTCGTGTAAATGTTGAGTAGGCACATCAGCCCATTATTGTCGCTTCACAGTTATTTTTAATGTACTCTCTACTCCGTTCACTGATAAAATCGTTGATAGCTTTTCCCATGTGTTTCTCGCGTATATTATCATGACAAGGCTACGCAAACTTAAATTCTGAGTCAAGAACAAAATATGCCAAAAGCAAATTTTAATACTAATGATGAGTGAGTGTATATATATTTTTACAAGATGATCATTCCTATGTCCTCTGTTATTATACTCGATTCGATGTTGGTCTGATATAAGGATGAGATACGAGAGATAAAAACCTAAATTGTTGCATACCTTCTTCTTCCCTACACAGTTTTCACAATCATGGAAAATGGACTCGGAAAACGGGCGCACGAATTTATTTACATAATTGCCATTTTTAAACCATGATTCACCGTAATTGTAGGAGTCGCTTAAGCTACACTCCTGATTAAATTGTACAAAACAAATGATTTTTCCTACTCTCGAGGCATTTATATTCAGTGGTTAAAATTCAATGATTCAACAAGATTACCAGTTGGAGGAGGGAAAAATTCCTCATTAGCGGTGCCTTATTGGTGGTGATTAAAGTGAATGCAAGATGAACAGATAGGTAGCTTTACTTTACTGCCTACCTCTGTGGGTTAAAGATAGGAAATTTAAGAAGTGAAAAACCAAATTCAATGCCACACACACACAAATCATTTTTTTCTTCAAAATGTTAAGGGGGGGTGGTTACCAAAAACTTTCCGGCGAACTGACGTAAAAACTATTGCGAATTTCAGAGAAGTCGTAAC
>JAQFZW010003706.1:0-12162 GCA_034687055.1 Heteromurus nitidus | reverse complement strand
CTTCAAGCAGGAACTAATGGCAACTGAGGTCTAACTCAACCTTTGAGCCTCCTCAAAGCTATATAGAATACGACCATAAGTATTATCCGTATTATCGGATAGATTTCTTAACAATTTTTTTCAGGAGTTTAAATTACTATAGTCGTCAAGTTATCTGCAAAGCAGTGGGCGATGGATGAGTTTCATGATGGATTCGAACTACCTAGGCATCCAGGTTTAAGTGGTAGTGGGAAGAATAACTTTGGATCTTGAACAGATCGCTGGTAATTTGATGGAGGAGCAATAATTCGTGAAAAGGTATATAACTGGAAGATTCAAGTTGTGTGCCTTTTGTAATTAAACTTTTTTGAAAGTTCACTGTGCTGTGCATATATCTGCAGTTGAATCTACGATACACACCATATTCACGTGAAAGAAATAGCACTGGTCTAATGCAATAAAAGCATAGACAGGGAAGGGAATATAAAACAATATTATGGATATATACCTAATTGTGCCCTATTATCATACCTACATATTTCGATGTAAATGGCGATGAATTTTACGCAGGAATGCTTTTATATTATCGAAAAGTTTTTTTTCGAAAACACACCTCGTAATATGCTACCGCATCAATAGCATAATTGTTTAAATATTTAGGTAACACGATTTCATCAGACAAGATAACGTAGGTGTTAGTCTTAAGACGAATCGTATGACATTACATGCCACACGTAGACTGACAGCCTTGACAAAAAACAAATTAAAAGTGTGTAGCAATTTGGCGAAATGTTTCAACCCACATTACCAAAATGCTAGTTGCTCATCCCATCTCATGGCTACTGTAAAATCTCGAACCTACGTTTACTACCTACGGCAAACGTGGACTTTTTGATGCAGGAAAACGATGTGCTCAAACATAATACTTATTCCTTGACAATCATGACGGTGTAAGCCGAGAGGCTCAGAGTTCTATATTTTGTACTTTAACAAGTTGACAACAGAAAGATGTAGTTTTGGACTAAGTGTGTTCCATGATTTATTGTATCGGATCTTTTGATGTCAAGAGCTCACTCATAGTGACGTGGTTTACCTTATGTTCGTGCAGGCGTACGTCAGTTGACAGCCAAAGTTTTCATGAAATGTCGACTAGAGGACTTTACCAGCAACGGATAATGTTGCTTTTTCCATCCGAATTGTGTGGAGACAAAGAAAAATTGTCCTCAAAAGGACCATGCAAACCCTTCAGATGAATAGAGCACGTGAGTTGGCTTTTCACCCGTAGCCAAAAGTAATCAGTCAGTCTAAAAAGCTGGCAGATGTAGTCACACTAGAAGGGACATAGACAATAAGCCACCCCATAAATGTTGATCATTCACTGGCTACATACATACCCTGCCTGGGGCTATAAGGAACTTCCACTTTTAACGGACCACTACAGACAAAACATTTGCACACATAGTTGCATTTACAGAGTACAACGTTTACAGCGTACACTTATCAAATCAATCAATTTTCGTACTTCCATTTCCTTCTAAACACCTTGTCAGAATCCAGAAGACGATCATAAATATCTTGTGGGATTTCTGGCCAAAACATCTTCATTTCAATCGGATTCCCATCATCGGAAAGATACAAATAAACATGTTCACAGTTAACGCAAAGTCTTTCTTTGTTTTCAAGGCTAAATTGACTCCTACACTTCCTCAGCTGAATTGAACAACTCCTCAATATTTTTCAAATGGCAGGGAATTCCTGTTTTAATTGAAAGCTGCAGACACACATTTCTTGCCTTGTCCATCACTCTGAACAACTTTGATGGACACTTCATGATGGGATTTATGTCTGAGATTAGTGTATTTGGCGTTTATGGAATGAGCAGAGAAGACACGCTTGACGTGACAGCATTCTTTCGGAGGTGGAAATGGAAAACTTCGTCCTAGGAGGGATTTTGAGGTAGTGCTAGTCACCTTGTATTAAATTGCTTTTATGACTGACTCCTTGTGAGGGCTTCAGTATTCAGCATTGCAGAAGAAAGTGCATATGTGAAGTCGTGTAAACCATTCGTTTTGGAATTGTGCAGATATTGAGTAATACAGCGTAACTGGAAAGGGGTTTGCAAAGCTGTCTAAAAATATCCTGACGTTCCACAACTCAAAATTGTTCATGTCATGCTTCATGCGTAAACTCTAGTTGACCTTGGTCGGGATCAGCCCAGGCGCTTGCAGATAATACATGGGCACAGAATATGTGGTTCGGTATTTGCGTACGTCACGTGGTGTAAATATTGCAGTGCTGTGTGATTAGTCTCCGGTTGACTGGTTATGATTACAGTAATGATAATGCAAAAGGTTTATTTTGTATAAAAATGGAAATGATGACGATGAATAAGACATTGCTTTTACAATGAAACGTCTTTAGCATGTTTTTGTTTGCGTGTACTAATGCAGGTTTTTAAGTCGGTGGAAACTGACTGGCATGCAACAATGATTATAAATTTTACACTCCGATGGAGGAGTAAACATCTCTTTCTCACAAGCCTTAAATCAAAAAAGGATGGCCGTTGTTGTGAATAATATTGTGTTGGAATGCAAATTATAAGCCAAAATCGCTGCTGTAGCTTAGAACTTAGAATGCACGAAGTGGCACTAACTACCAGAAGCATAATCGCTTTATAAACCTAAGTCTATAATATTATCAATATGTACCATACAAAATGCTGTCAATGATCAAATATGATCATACTGCAGCATGTATTGGTAAAATTTAGTCCTACATAATATGCGGAATATGATCTTATAGGTGCAAAATACAAAGAATTTTTAAAGAATATCCTAGAAAATTTGAGTGGGCGAGATTCGTGGTGAGATACATGATACAAAATACTTTACCAAACCCAAGACACAATACACTTTAGCTGGCATTCGAAGATTTTCGGATTCATATTTCATACACGAGATACTTGCAACCTTACCTAGACACAATTTCTAGAAAGTAGACACATGTGTATTCCAAGGATAAGATGGTACACATAGGATATATTATGCCGTCTATAAATATTTAAGAACCTATCCTTCGTTGAAATCAAGGAAAATTAGCCAAAAATTATACTTATATTAACAATTTAGTCTTGAAAAGATTGAAAGAACCAGATACTTTATAAATAATATGATTCCATGAAACAATAATTACCTATTCGTGCACACCCTACACACATGCTTCATATTCAAAAGCTTATCATAAGCCGATCAACAAAGTACGCATCTGATTACATGTAGATAATCTCTATGAAAAATAAACCAACCAAGTGCAGGATTGTCTCATTTTACAGCATGCGTTAATATCGACGGTTTTATGACATGTTCTATTTAAGATTCAAGGCTAAGTCTATCTCGATATGCTACCGTTTATCGTCCCGAACAGCAGCTTTCTCCATCCTACTTCAGAAATTTTACCGCATTTTGTAATAATATCGCTCAGGGTTTGCGTGGTATATCATATAGTCTGAAGAAGTTTGGAGTCTAATTCACTGATCACCAACAAGTTTCCTAAATGTTGTTAAATGTTCGTTAAAATCACTTAATGGATATTAGTCCCCGATGAGTAAATATTTAGACAAGATTTAGACAATTAGTCTGCAGTCCTTCTAGTCCTGACCTTTCAAGATGAAATTTCTAATTTCATGGATTGTTTGATACACGTGTTGCTCATATTGTAGTTATTTTGTTATTTATAGACATGTGGGTTTCCAGACTAGGCACATGCTCAATACGTAGTTCGCATGCACGTTTTGATATAATCACGTTTTATGAGTGAAATTATCCAAGAAAATGAAATTTGTGCAATGGATTGTACTTTAGTAGGTTCACGTGGCCTTAAATCACATGTTGTAGTTGTAATACTCGTTTGTTTTCCGGAGCTGGACCTGTCCCCTCGACCATAACGCCCACATTTAGAAAATATGTTACTTACAAACATATTAGGCAGAAGTGCAGTTAACATCTTTATGCCGTACCTTATAATAATATTATAACATAACTGACGACAGAGTACTAAAAGTAATGTTGCAAGACTTAATATAACTGGCGATGTGACAAGGTCTCTCTCTCGCTCTAGTCTAGGAAGTCCGAAAATTCTCTGGTACTTAAATACTACTTTCCACTTTCCCCACCAGACATTACTGTAGTTGGTTTGTTGTGTCACATTACATGCTCCATAATCATCCCGACTGAGTTGTCCTTTGAGAGAAAAAGCGTGTCAGACAAAATGATCTTAGCGACAAGCAGAGTGAAATAAACGTCAACCCATCTTTCCCTCCCATTTCCTTCCACACCTAACACACAAAATGTTAGAGCTTGTCAAAGTCTTTTAATAATAAAATGTAATGACAAATGGCGACTAACGACACGAACCAAGGACGCAGATATGTTCTAACACACATCACTGAAGTAATACTTTGCAACATGTTACTAGTTTTTTTTTAGACAAGTACTCTTTCGCCACATCACTTCTGCTCTACAGGCTTGCAAGTTGGATAGAATACACAAATAGAGAAACGTTGTTTGTTTTCTTATTTTAACATTTATAGCATTTTCAAGTATTTTGGCATGGTTTAAGTATATGAGAGCCCCTCATACTTACATAGGCATCATTTGCAAAGAGGCTATATCGTAAAAATACAACCGATTTAACTGCAAATACTTACGTAATGCACATGCCATGCAAATATTCTTTTCAGTTTTTCAACGACCAAGTGCAATGAAGATCGAACTACACAAAGCCAAAGTCAAAAGGTCTTTTTCTAGTCAAGATGTCAAGAAAAGATGAATATTGAGTACAGAGTACAGCCATCCGTTGAGAGGCAAGTTGCTCTAAAAGGCATGGGCGAAAGTATACATATGGTTTTGCACCATGTGCAAAATGTTCCCAAATGATATCCTTTTTGTCAATATTTTTTTACACTTCTCTCGTGAGACGTAAACTTTTGTTTTACATGTATTTTATGACGTATCAAGGGTATAGTTTGATGGTACGCATGAAATGATATAATCTGAACGGTGAGATTTTGTTCATGGAAGTGTGAAAAGAAAAATTTGTCGCCCCTTTTATGGAATAAAAATCAAATGAACATAAATGCAATGAAGCTCGACACCTTCATGACACATACTCACTGCCTGTGTTGCACACATGATTTTCAAGCAAAATCGCAAAAAAATCATGTAATTTCATAAGTAAAAAGCCAAAGATGCGCACAAATTGGAACTAATTGAAGAAATTAAAGGCTGTATAAATGCTACTAACTGGAATGTATGGAGAGATTTAGCAGACCTGCAGACCACTCCAGGTCTTTGTTGTCACCTTGGCTTGGCTTTTGATGAGGAGGACCCAGTGGTGGTCTGCTTCTGCTCTGGTGTGGATTTGCCCTGAAAACCCTAAAGCGCCAGCTGTGTGCTACGCGAACAGATTCTTGCATTGTCTCCATTCCTCCTTTGGCCAGCTGGGCAAATAGATTTTTGCGAGTTTTCGAATACTCACTTTATTGACAGACTACAATTTTTGGTTAATTGTTGTCAATTATTGCGTGTCTATCATTGTAAACATAATATTTTAAATCCCCAATTTGATAAGGGAACACCGGTGGAGGTGGATGTGTTATGATTTGTATTTAGGTACACATATGTACTTATGAACCACAACAGTTGACACGTTGACAGCTCTCTCATCTGTCGTGTCGGAATGTTTTTGTGAGCCACATCAACAATAACAATCAATAATACGTACATATATGTCGCATATAAAAAATTAATTTTTGTGGTGAGAAGTTAACTATGTGAGTCAGTAGTGTAAGTGGAAGAAGAGTTAAGGGAAAATGATGGGTGTTCCACAATGGGAGGTGACATCATCAAAACACAAAACAATAATTGAATCCAGTACTCTTAAACAATGGCAAAGCAACAATCACTCCCATGTATTCTCAGTGTCAGTCAGTGTTTTATGTCGCATTGTCTGGTGATTATAGTTTTACACTGGTTATTCAATCTTCTATTACGGTCTGAGTATCTTATACTATTGTAGTAAACCCTAAAAAGTTACATGTCCATATTGTGATGATGTGTCATCACGCAGCAAATCGTGTGTATTGCTGACGTAAAACTTAAAAGCAAGATAAAGTGTTATCATAAAATCTTACCTGGACACGGAAGGTTTTTGCAGCTTGGCACTTGGTGACTAACTGGAACACTGGACACCGGAACTGTCAACTGCAACTGCTTCTAATGACCCTAGCCGGGTATGGGCGATAAGTTGGAATTAGGAGAACGAATCTTAGGTACCCGGGTAAGTTCGAGCTATACTTTTTCTAATTTTACTTAGACGCTGAACGTCTCACGTCACAATAGTCGCAAATGATAATGATAAGAAGTATACATGTTATGTTGCACTGTTGAAGGTTGGTGTGGAATACAATAACACTGACAAAACTGACTGGAGCAAATACAACTTGAAATTGTACATTGTACTTCAATGTCATACTTAGGTCAACTCTTAATTTTCACTTGATTCTATTTGATTTATTTCAGAAACTGCATCAGATTCACTTTTCGAACGTCGCCTTTTAAACTTGTAGTAAGTCCACGGATCAGTGTTCCAAATTGCATAGTTTTTCTTGCAACTTCACTGTCAACTTTAGGATTTTTACGCTTGAAAAATTCTGACGAAAAAACGCATTTGCTTTTTATATTTTGTGAGCGTTTTGTGCACTGTTGACTGAAAGGGGCCGTTCAAAAGCGTTTAAAAAGTGCTCCAAAGCGCACTGAATATTGTTCAGAATTCTTCAGCGAAGATAAGGTACAAATTGTACTTACAGCCTCATGATGATGATGTCCAAGGGATTACATCCAGTATTACTGCTATGCACACTGATCAGCTATGGACACGGGTTTTACGTGCCCGGTGTCGCCCCAGTGGAATTTAAGAAAGGGGATCCGATAGTTGTGAAAGCCGTTAAAATGACGTCCACTATCACTCAACTTCCGTATAGCTATTATAGCTTGCCGTTTTGTCGACCAAACCCTTCGAAGCTGGTCTACAAATCTGAGAATCTTGGAGAAGTTCTTAGAGGGGATAGGATCGTGACGACCCGGTATGAATTTTCTCTTGGCAAGGATCAGGCATGCACACAAGCGTGTAATAACGGCGAGGGTCCTGTCCACTGGCAACCACCCTTCACATCTGCAGCGTATTCACACATCAGTCACCAGTACTATGTGCACATGTAAGCTAAAAATAATATCCTAATTATTCGAGCAATTCTCTATTAAACTATTCCATAGCTTTTGTGCGACTCTCGGGGTCATATATATTCCTTCGTCTAGAAATTCATGCAAACAAAACACAGCATTCGCATACGCACACAGGAGCAAAATGCAGTAGACCAGTTTTGTTATGTAAAATGATGCATGACCATGTGGGTTAAATGCATATCTTGTTTCATCAGTGACACAAGAGATTTATTCGTTATTTGAAGTTGTAGATTATGTTTTTTAGTTAAGAATTCCTCCCCACATTCATTACGAACACAATGTGAAACCTGAGTAATATACAATTGCAAGTAGATCATAAATTTTTTTTCTCAGCAGTAGGCATAGGTCCTATAGGTATATATGAGTTTGGAAAAAGGACCAGTGTGATAACGTAGTTACGTGGTACATAAAAACCTTCATGTTTGTCCATCATGTTCGCTGATTATTGACAAGTGGTCGAGTTGTACAAAGACACGTTTAGCAAATTGGCTTGTCTCGTCTCCACATGACTAACTGCGCCTGGCATGTGTCATGTGCAGGGGCCTTTGATAAATGTTTCTCTGCGCAGGAGAATGGGCGTTTGTGTTATGCTCATTGTTTTAAGATGAATCTCTAACGCGTTTAATTGGGTCAAATTCATTGCTTGGTTCAAAATGCCTCGAAGGCATTCGAACTATTTTCGTATATGAGATGATCTTATGACATGATCACAACAATTCGCTGGCAACAAAGTAACAACCTATAGCGCGTCTACCATATTATCACGTATAAATCAGAGCATTTTAATGGTATGCAGTGTCTGAGTTGGTGAGTGGCTTTGCCGAGGGAGTACTTTTACTTTGCCGATTCATTTAACAAATAATAGCAGCATTCTCGTATCATTAACAATTTATCAAAGACTCGCAGCAGCAGTGCCGATCAAGGGAGATCTGATCTTTCAAATACTTATACGAATGTGTCAATACATCTATGCAAATCTAATTACCATTCTCCGTTGTTGGTGTAGATTTGCTCATGACTTGCCTGCAAATGCATTATGTTAATGTAATAAGGCATTGATGAACGAAATAATCCACGTTATTAACCTAGAAAGAAACCTGTTTCCAAACGTAAGGTTCATATATTAGGCTATTGGTAATAAGTTAGGGCCATACATCCATCTACAATATGAGTAAATTGCACCGTAATTTATTGCAGATGACATGAGGACTGTGGAGTACGCGTTGATAAAAGTTTGGCGTTCTCAGGCTCACTTTCATATACAGAAGCCTTGGATTTATGAGCTTCGCAGACCTGCTGAGTTACTTGAGGTTATAGGTTACTACTTGCAGTTTTGCTCACGCTTAGAGCACAGCCAGAAGTCTTTGTTGCATCTGAAATTAATAGGCTTCGTTGTTGGTGTCAAGTTTCAATTTCAGCATTGTTAAAGGCAAATGTACTCTGACAGGAGGTATCAGGGAAGATAGATGTCATGCGTTTAGTCTTGTAGGTATGAACATGAGTTGTGCGATGCGATATAAGGCATATGGTATACATTTTGGTACGTTTGGCGTCAAGACGCCAACCACATTGTTGTTCCATGTGGTCTGGCCGGTTGTGTTGTACCTTTACATACCAATTCCAACGGTACTCTTTTGATGATTGAAGAAATTTTTAAATTATAGTGTATGCGATTCGAGCAGAGTTGAGAATGTCACAGCCACACTCTCTTGAATGTTGTCGCAAATGTTGATGACATAATTATTGATTTGTTGTTCGACACTTATTTACTGTGATTTATGTTAATTCAATCCGCAGGATAGTGGACAATTTGCCTTGTGTCACAAAACTTGGCACGGCTGATGGGAATGGACAGCAGCAATTTGAGGTTGGGTATCGCCTTGGCTTTATGTCACCAGACTCGGAGCGTGCATATCTCAACAATCATTTGGACTTCAATATCTTGTATCACACAGAAGATGAGTATGTTAATTAGATGGTTCTTGATAAACTGATCGAACATGAGGCATACTTCTTTGCTGTTGTCATTTTTTGCCATGCTAATTAAGACAATTAACTAATGTCATCTTGTTTTTTGTTGCCAGCAAAACTTTTCGCGTCGTTGGATGTGAGATACAACCTTCTAGTATTCATTATAAAGACAATGAATGCGTCGCTCCTCAAGAGGACCAACGTGACACTTTGCAAGAAATTAAGGCAAATGAGGAGAATCAGATTTATTTCACATATACCGTCAAATGGAAGAAGTCCAACGTATGTGTTTTAGTTTTCCCTACGTCATGCCTACCTCAGCATTTGGTATTTTACAAAAATGTGCAAATGTTGGTTGCGTTTTCACATAGTGCGATTTTGTACCGTTTTGCAGGTTAAGTGGGCTTCGAGATGGGATGTTTACCTTAGGATGAGCGATGTCAATATTCATTGGTTTTCAATAATTAATTCATTGGTCGTGGTTTTATTTCTGGCAGGTATCTGAAATTCTACACATATTAAATACACTCACGGGTTTTCATCTAAATATATTCCGAAACATGCATGAATTTTGCCATTGCAGGCATCATAACAATGATAATTGTGAGGACCTTAAGAAGGGACATTGCGCGATATAACAGCATGGATGATTCTGCGGAAGAAGCTCTGGAAGAATCTGGTTGGAAACTTGTACATGGAGATGTATTCAGACCACCAAAGTACCCTCGATTATTTGCAGCACTGATTGGAAGCGGAATTCAAATTCTCGGAATGACTCTAATTACTCTGTGTACGCAACGGATTTTAATTATTATCCTGAGCCATAAGAAAAGTGTATTGTCCATTCATATATTTTTGGTGGTTTTCTGAATCATATAGTATTCGCCATGCTTGGAATGTTATCCCCTGCTGCAAGAGGCGCACTTATGTCGGCCATGATTTTTCTATACGTAATAATGGGCACCTTTGCAGGATATTACTCGGCAAGATTATATCGAACACTCAAAGGAAAGGAATGGAGAAAACAGGCGTTTTTGGTCAGTCAATGGAATATCATATTGCAAATAAAACAATTTATGTCTTAATTGGTTTAAACTTGTACATATTGGTTACTTTACTGATCAACTTTTTTGTTAAAGACTGCGACCCTTTTTCCCGGAGTTGTATTTTCAACATGTTTCCTTCTGAACTTCTTCATATGGGGAAAAGAATCCAGTGGAGCTGTTCCATTTGGGACAATGTTATCCCTACTTCTCCTTTGGTTTGGAATATCCGTTCCTTTAGTGTTTCTGGGTTCTTACTTCGGTTTTCGCAAGCCATATCAGCACCCAGTACGCACCAATCAGATCCCTCGTCAAGTGCCAAAGCAGCCTTGGTATATGCATCCTATTCCAAGGTATGTTTGACAATGAGAGTAATGCAAGAGTAAATAGTGCGATTTAGCTTCGAATTTGTAAATGAATGGGTTGCTTCCTTTATTTAAAAGTTCACTGATGGCCGGAATACTGCCTTTTGGAGCTATGTTCATCGAACTGTTCTTCATATTCACTGCTATATGGCAGAATCAATTCTACTACATGTTCGGGTTTTTGTTCCTTGTATTCGCGATTCTCTTCATTTCTGTCAGCCAGATTGCAGTGGTCCTTGTGTATTTCCAACTCTGTGGAGAAGTAAGTACAAACAAAGCAAATAAACAATTAAACAAATTGTGACAGATCAGTAATTTCGAGCTGTATGTTTTTCGCATAGGACTATCACTGGTGGTGGAGAGCCCTATTCTCTTCTGGCGGCTCAGCAATCTACATGTTCTTGTACGCTGTATTCTATTTCTACACTCGTCTTGAAATCAACGAGTTCATCCCAACGCTGCTTTACTTCTCTTACACGACGCTCATGGTTTTGACCTTTTGGTTACTTACTGCAACAATTGGTTTTTATGCTGCTTATTTCTTCCTCGCAAAGATATATGCCGCTGTAAAAATCGATTAATATGGATGTGGTCGCTAGCTGGCATAAAACAATCTAGTCCGACCATCTTTAAAGAGCAAATGGCAGTAATTTCGTATTAACTAAAAATAGTTTTGAGTGATAAAACAAACGATGGATATATGGGCACCGCACATGTTTTGCAATTATGAGTTCCGGTCAGTTTTCACTTTTCTAAAGTTCTCATCTCTCATATACACAGTATATTTTAATCAATCCGTATTTCAATACGCCAACTTTTGCTACTACATTTACGAAAATATCAATAATTGTACCTACCTATGTAAGTACTCCTCTACGTATTTATTCATGCCCAAAAGAAGGCAATGTTGGATGGACATTTGTGATGCAATTGAATTGATTTACAATTTAGAATAGTGTACGTTGCTCACTTCATTTTATTCAACTGTAACGCAACATAATTATATGATATTTCATTTTATCATATCAAACTATATATATACATCTTTAATTTTTTGTGATGTGTAAAAATTGTAACTACACCTATAAGATATCTGTTCGTACTTACAATTATAGCTTTGTTCTTTGTTTTTGCATATATATTCCAATAAGTAAAAAAGTCATAGATTAGCTATATAATATTTATAGTTATATACATATATTTAATATTTATAATAAATATATATAATAATATACTACAACAGAACTGTACTCTTCACTGCGCAGAAATGTATTTCGGATCAATTAAGGATTAAAAATAAAAGTTGTATTCACGAACATTCCTAAGTGTATGGTATGATATGATATGATACCATACCTGAATGGTATGATAAAAGAAATTACAACTAGAACTAGAAGGCAAAAGGCATCCAAATCTTCGAAATCTCTGTTCATTTTCCCCAAAAATCTCTGGAGTGATTTGTATCTCGGCAACGCTACAACTGATAAAACTACCATGAAGTAC
>JAQFZW010003705.1:0-12167 GCA_034687055.1 Heteromurus nitidus | reverse complement strand
TGTGTGGTTTTCTTCTTCTTCTCTCTCTCGATCTCGAAGGCGTATGCCACTTTTTAAAGCTCCTTCCATATATTGCTCCCTTCCTGTATCACGACGACGACGACAAAAATACTGACTCAAGCCAGGATGATTGTGATTACGAGAGAAGCGGATTTAATGATTTTGATGCGTTATGCGTTTACAACGATTACTGCTTTATGAGATATGTACATATGAACCAAGTGGACATCGTCACTTTTCATAATATTCATAAGTTACAAAACGTTAAGTTTGAAGCGTGACATTTGAAGCTCAAGTTTTTCCATTGCCTCGTCATCTTTGTGTTGTTGAGGATGATGATGATGATGCTACCATCTGCATTTTGGAGGATGCATATTATCCACAAAGGAGGAGTACTTTAATATTGTTGACTTTTAAGCATGTTAAATACATCCATAATCATAAAGTGAGTTAGGTAATTCTTGTTCATTTTTTTTACTGAAACCATCAAGAGAGAGAGAGAGAGAAACGTTCTAAACTGTACAATAACCACACACATGCACAATCTCTGCGCTCAAGTTTTGTATGATTTTTTCGAGAATAAATATACGTGGTCGACAAAGGTGTGCATTCCCATGTTTAGTAACTTGCCTTTTGGCGTTCCTCTTTCGTCGTAGTAAAATGCATCTCTGCGAAGAAGAAAATATGGAGTTTGTGTGTAGTAGTTGTTTTTACTGTAATCAACAATTTGCTCTTAAAGGTAACTACCCCGTCATATTTCTCTCTCTCTCTCTCTCTCTCTCTGTCCAAAAAGACTGCTCACTTTTTTCACTCTTTTTTCCACACACTTTGTTCTAAGCTGAAAATAAACACACATATTTAGTCTATATCTAGAGCTACTTGACTTTTCGTGCTTGAGCAAAGTATACTAGCGCGACATTCTCCGACAACTTATTCCTATTCCTCTTCGTCTGGTCAAAGTTGGAAAGTTTTTGTTTCTTTGGGAAGATTTTGTCGCGTTAGGAAAATGGATGATGAGCGCATATATTTCGTTTCGTTAAGGTAAAAGGTGTATTTGTGATTGTGAGCATAAGCTCACCAGCATTATATGATTTGTTGTTTTTTTGCGTGAAAAGGTGCATGAGGACAATGACGACGATGGATCTATGTTTTGGTGTTGCTTCATGCCCACGAGTCTCTCAATCCCCTTCTCTTATGCCCATTTTAAGACACTGGTAATGGGCACATGATGTGTGATATTACAGTTTGGGATTGTTTGTGGTGGTGTTACTACACGCAAATGATTAATCTCGATGACGATCGTCATCGAAACGTCGTCGTACTCTCACAGAGTCAAGTCAAATAGTAAAACAAGGGAAAAAATGGTAGAAAGAAACCCTTTATTTGTAATTCCTAAAGATTAAATGAACACTTGAAAGAGGACCTAATTCCTGGAGAGGAAAAAATAAAAAGTGTTTACAAGAATCAAAATTGCATTACATCATCACCTCCACTTGTTGCTCAAAGAATACAAAAAAATACATGGAAACTGACACGAGAGAATAAAACATGTATATTCTGTTAGATGTTCGGCGCAACTACAAACTACAACTCAAGTGTGGAATGGACACTAGGAAACAATTTATCAAAAATGCTTTCCAGAAAAACGCACTTGACTGACGAGTTTGTTGAATTGCCTTCTCCGCTCGTTCGCACTATGAAAAATGGCATGGTCGGTTGGAAGCACAAGGTAAAGTGAGGTTTGCAGGTAACCTTGGTTTTATATACCTCATCCACACGTATGATCCATCTCTCCGTAGTCAATTGTCAGTCGTCCCAGTCTTCATAAGTTATTTTTTATATATTCCTCTTAAGGGTAAAAATGCAAAAGACGAGTTCACTCTTGCGAAGATGCATGTCCGCATTCAAAGCATTCTCATCGCATCTTCTCCATTGTTTTTATGCACATTTTCGTGATTGCTTCTCATTTGCATGTCAATATTATTACACGATGGGTGCAGAAGAATAGGAAGAAAAAAAATCGTTTGACTTATGGTGTTTTGCTGATAAACCCGTCATTTAACTTGCGCCTCAACCTCAACAGGATTGCATTGTATTTGTGTGCGTTGCGATGCACGAGAGAGAAACTTTACGTGTGCTAATGCATCATGGTCGAGTCAGTCTAGCAGACACGACGATGCACTCAAAACTGAAGAGATGTATACAATTTAGTGATGAATATTTAACAAAAGATTTGACGACTTACAGCAACTAATTATGTTACTAAATGTAAAAAAATTGTTTAATTAATTAATTGTTTACAACCTGGAAGGGTAAAATGCACCCAGCGATTTCCTCGACAATTTTTTGAAACATTTTTTTGTGTTGTTTGTGGGGGACAATGTTCTTATGGAATTCGAGTTGTACTTGTATATATATCCTTAATTATTGAAGGGTTAACCAACCGGGCGTCACCTTTTTACACAAGAAAATCCTCTTCTCTACCTTTCACTTTCCACACTTGTCTATTAGCCACAGATTGTCTGGGGTGAGCAGTGAGCACACAAAAGGAATCTTTGGGAAGACAACGTGGGCTGCACTTTTCTCGTACCTTGACTTTGGCTTTCAGAAATTGCATAAAATCGTTGTTTTTATTATGAGATGAGCTCATTTCACGGGAAGAAGAAGGGAAAATTGTTCCCATGTGTGAACTCATATTCTCTCAAAGTTTCCACGTAATTCAAAAAATCTCATATCTCCTTGTCCACTTGACTACTCCCAAATTGGATAAAAAATAGATAATAATATAATATATATCTCTTGCATACTGCATACAATTGCCCATTATTATATTCTTAGTCTTAGTCATAATTCAAGCTAAACAAGATGAAAATTGCAATCCATTTTTCCTGGGATTTTCTTCACCTTTTTCTGAAGAGTAACTCACAAAAGACATGCAGGAGCAGGAGCATCAAAGTTAAAAACTTTTTTTTTATGAATGCGTTTTGATGTAGTTAGGAAGTCAATGATTCCGTAAAAAGTGCTCATTTGCATGACTGAAGCAATTGGCAAAGGAGAGTGAGGTGAGGTGGAAAGAAATTACTGTTTTTCTCCTCGACAAAAATCCCTTATTGCATTGCGGAATAAAAAGGGTTTATCTGTTTTATATGGATGAATGGAGCATTAAAAGAGAGGATCGAGAGAGAGAGAGAGAGAGAGAATTGCATAAGGAAACTACAATGCCACATAATCATTATCAAACAAGCACATTGGACAACACATGAACACACGGGCAATAAACTTTTTTTTAAGAAAGAAGTTTCGCTATTTCCTGCTGTTTCTCTTGAATAATCTTATGCTAGTTTTGTCAAATTCAAATAGAAGCAAGTTGGGATGAAGGAAAGGTTTTAAACAGTACAAAACACACACATACACACGTCCATTTGTTAGTGTTATGCTAAATAACTCAATTTTTACAGGTTTTTTGAGAACTTTGTGAGTGCGAGAGAATAATATGACATGCATGATAAATATTATATGCAGTTTGGTCATTATCATCAAAAAATGGTATAAAGTAAAAAGCTATATGATTAGTCCGTAAGTAGGATTTAAAGTGGCTGTAAAAAAGTAGCATTTTTGCTCCAGAGCAGCAGAAGCAGCGGCAACGGCAGCATTTAGTTGCGAAACATGTAAATGCAAAATAAGATGGTGGTGGTAGTGGTGGAAGTTTAGTTTTAAAAAAATGGTAATGACCTGAAATGTATTGAAAATTCATGGAATTTATCACGCCCTCAGTAGTGGCATGGAAATCAAGGGGAGAAAAAATTGATCACAATTAGAGGGCTGTTTTGTGGGAAATGACGCCCCACTAATGAGATGCGGACGACGACGAAGTGAAGAGCACACACACTGGGGAAAAGCGAGAAAGATCAGAGGTGAGTCTTCTCCTGTTCCTCTATCAATTCGAGAATCGACAAGAGAAGTCGGCGGAATAGAATGGAGACTTTTTTTTTAAAAAAAAGTAAGTAAGTACCAGTTTTATCTGCATTTCTGATGATTTTTCTCCATCTCGCCATGATCCTCCTCGTTACTCAAACGAGATGCATGTTCAAAAGAAGACGAAGACGAAAAAAATATGGTTTGACTTATAGAATCCGCAGAAAATTGGTATTTCTCTCTGTGAGAGAGTTGATGATGAATGTGAGTGTGCATATGATATTTTGCATGGCTTCGCTGTGGCTTGTTAAGGAAACAATCTTATTTTGGTGGTGATGGTGAATGTGTCGGTGGTGGGCAAATAAAAATCTCTCTCTCTCTCTCTTTCACCAACGACGATGGAAACACCTTTTTTGTTGCGAAAAAGTAGAATTTTTACGGGGACAAGTTGATTTTTCAACTTTCAAACAAGCGGCGAACTGACTTGAGCGTGTGCCTACACACGGACAACTGCGGATGACCTCCCTTTCCCCAAATCTAACTTGACTCAAAAACAGCTCTCATTTATATATTTTTTTTCATCCTTTTCCAATCATCTTGAACAAAGTGAGTTTTGAGAGTGCACCGCACTCCACACTCCACTCCAATTCTCTTTTTTTGTTCTGCCGGTGCATAATGAATAAACAATGCAGAGAGATTTGAAAGCAGGATAGCGTTCAAATATGTTGATGTGATGAGGACGATATTTTTTTCCAACAGAAGAGATTATATATATATTTTTCAAATGAGAATATGCTTACTTGCCTCAAATCAGGAGGAACATCGATAAATCAGTGTTCCAATATGCATAGTCGGCAGGGTGCAAAAAAAGGCTTTTTTGGTGAAGAACAAGAGCGACGCAGAAGAGCGGAGAAAGGGTGACTGAGCTTCTTGATCAAAAACCAATGTTTTAATGGGAAACAATAGGGAAAAAGACAGAATATTTTTTGATGAATGTACGCGCATATATGCTCACCCTTTCACATCCGAGAACCGAACACTAATTTCAAAAGGTCAAGGTTAAAAAATCATTGTTTGAATGAGGTAGAGACTATCACGATGACACAATCCTAATTTTCTTCATCTTTCTCGAATTCTCTCCCTCTCCTCAACCTATTATCTCTTCGGTGATTTTTTTTGTGTGTGAAAACAATTCTATTCCCTCTTCTGATTCAACCATTTCAAGTCAAAAGAAACATTCGCCAATTTAAACAAAAGAAAAACATTTTTTATATGTTGACGCATCTCTTTTTATGTGTTCTAGGAAAATTGATGATTTTCACACAGAAAAATAAGTTCAAAGATTCTCTCCCAAAGTTTAAAAAAAACATCCCCGCTGATGTCTGCTCGTCTAGTCATTTTCATCATCACACTTACTTATATATTTCGTTATTTCCTTGAGGAAACTACAGTCACGACAATATGACTTGGTTCTCTCTGGACTTTTGTTCACTACGTCAAGAAGAATACGTATAAAAAATATTTCACATCCACAATTTCAAATCTCAAGTTCCATTTCGTTTAATAATGCGGTGATATGATGGCTAATACGATCAAGAAGAGAAGGAAGAAGAAGAAAAAAAGTTTGCATGTTCTCCTTCCTCTTCGTGCTTTCTTTTTCCGTCAAAATTCTCATAATGTATGTTCACGATCTTTGAGAAATATGCGATGATGAATATGATGATACGATGAAGCACTCCTTTTCCCAGAGAGATTATGACGAGGTGTACGGATACTCTGATAGTTCGCTTTTGCCTAAGTTCTTTAGTTTAGTTACACAAATGAAATGAACTGTTCTGTTTGAAGAAGAAGCTTTTTTCTTTCATCCAATTTTTTTGTAATAAATTCCTCATCTCATTGGACAAGGAATAACTGTGCAAGTGTAAATATATATATATAAATTTCATATAATACACACACACGTATTTATTTACTTACTTTTAACTTGTGTGCTCGGACCAGCTCTCTCGGTGTGGTAGTGCGGAAAACACGGAAACGTGATAATGACAATGTTGATGACGATGCACTATAACTCACTCATCGAGAAGTATAAAAAAAATATGTTTGCTCTCAAGAAATATATATGTGTGTGTGGTGGTATGTATCATGGGAAAAATTAATAGATATCATGCTCGCTTTCGTAGATACTAAAATCCATTTTACTTAAAGGTAAACGTTACCTGAGAGCATATACTTGGGAAAATCTCTTATTTTTTTCTTCTGAGGAAGAAGACATAAAAAAGGGGATTTGTAAGCAGTCATGTTACATCATTTTGGTGCTGTCGCCACACTTGAATTGAACTGTAGCAAAAGTTCAATTTGTTTTTCCAACGTGTCTCCTGAGATGCGCATATAAAATGCATAAAAAGCAGTGAATGGGAGTATTAGATTATTTTGTTCAAGTTTAAAAAAAATAGTTGTGTGTCAATATCATGGTCAATACTGCATTTTTTTTGAAGATGGGTCACTGCCAAGCCAATAACCATTTCGTTTTTGAGAGAAATGTACTATTCTCAATTCGCATTTCCTGATTGCATCTTCACTTTTGAGAGGCAATTATTATGCATGTAGTTTCTTCGTCTTCCTTCATGTCTCTCCTCACTGAACACCAGCCAATATATATCCAATCCACTAGGCAAAGGCAATGTCAATGCCGACTTCGACGAGAGAAAAAATGAGAGAAAAATGATAGTGCAATCTTGCCTATTCAAAGTGTATAAGTGCATTGATTTCTTGGCGTAGGCTTCTTCTTTCCGAGGAATAATTTGTAGTAATAATTTTAATACTTTTGTGGTCGTCGTCGTGGGTAAGTCTGTCACTGTAATTTTATACGAAACCTTCAGTGATATGATGGTAGGGTGCTGATGGATGAATGATTGCTGCTGGCGTTTTGTGTGAGAAATCATCACACTTCAACAAGTCACCAGCCTGTGAAGAGGAGCTTCTTAAATGATTGGGATTATTTTGAGCGATTGGAAGTTAGAAGCTTCCTAATTCCCTTTTCACAATTGAAGATAAAAGGCACATATTACGACTTTTTTTGAAACTTGTCACTGCAAATATGAATTCAATATCTTTTTTGTTTGTTTTCTATTTTTAGTCTAAAATTTTGGCCAAAAACATGAAGACGACAGATGTGTTAATGCAAAAACGATTGGGACAGAAACAGATAGTTTTTTCATCTTGTTGTTTTCGTCATCAAAAATTATCATTCCTCCAAGAAGCCAAAAAATGACTATAATTCAATTTCTATTGAGTGAAGGCATCCGCGAGGAATGCGGAGAAAAAAGAAGGAGAAATTATTGAGAGAGAAAAAATTGACAAGCAATTAAGCTCGTGATTGACGAATGATTATGAGGATGATACAAGTAAAAGATATATTATGGATATAGTACTAAAGTGAGCATGGCAATTACACCGGGACGAGAGAAATAGATAATAATAATATACGATGTTTAAATGTTATTCACTTGTCCCATTGTTATCAACTTGAGAATGCGTATATAATATATGCCAAAACCGCTTAAAAAGTTTACAGGCAAAAATGAATTAAGGTATTGCATATCCACGATGGATATAAATATATGTCTCTATTTTGTGACATTGGGCTTCTCTGCAATCTTTCCTCATTTCCTCTAGCATTATACTTAAACTTTTTTTTCTCAATCACTCACTCTTGAAACAGCTCAACTGTTGTTTTGTGAGTGTGCAGAAAATATTCTAAATAAATAGCATTTTTTCCAAAGGTTTATGTGGGCAAGCATTCACATGTCTTCGTCTTATTCTTATGCCTCTTCCGACTTAATGATGAGTTGGACAAAACAACTAGCATAACTGTCATGTCAGAGAGAGAGAGAGAAGGAGACTCAATATCTTGAAAGCTGCTAATATTCATTACTGTCGAGCGCAATCTTTTGTGTCCCTAACCATGATCAGTCTTTTTAAGGAACGAAACTCATCATCATCGTCGTCGTCGTCATCCGCGTAATCATCATTTTAATCATGATAATGATGGCGATGATGATTACGCTGTATTAGACGGGTAAAAACTACTCAAAAACAATTGTCCTTTTTGAAGATGAGTCCTCTCCTCTTTTGAATATTGCTGCGAAAACATTGAAGAGTATAGATAGTAGATGGGTAAAAAGGTAGAAGCTCATCATGTCATGTTATTCTCAGAAGATGAGAAAAGATAAGACGGATGCATATTACACATATGACGGATGCTGTTTTGTTTGATGAATTAATCTAATCACTACCGACTACCACTACCCTACCTTCGTCTCCTTCCTGTGCTAAGGTTGACGCTGAAACTTATTGAGGCAGACAAGGAATACACCTACAAATCTTCCGACTCGAATCTTGCAGAATAGAAAACGGTACACAACGTTTCGTTGTTCAAATATAAATGTAGAAATTACACGTTTCTCTCTCATCGTCAGCCTCAGCGAATGAAGATATGATCATCAAAGTACTTATACATATATTATTATACCAGACCATTTGACAGTATAACTCAATCTTCGAGGTTATTTACGAACGATCAAAACTATTGTTACGAAGCGTAAGCAAATGCAATCAATGTCAGTTATTTAGGCAAAAATTACATTCTCAAGCGCATCGAATTTTCTTCCAAAAATTAAAACTTTGTGTAAATTAGAAGAAGTGCCTCTGTTACGCAAGGTGCTACACAGGTGTTTTCGATGAATGAGCCAATGTCAGTTTATGAGTTCCAATTTCCAAATAAAAGATTACCGCACTTGAGGGCTAACCAAGTTAAAAGAGTGAAGATGATGTGATGTGATGCACACGATTAGATAAGCCTGACACGAACATAAATGCGATAATGATGAATATGAACTGGCTGAACGTTACAATATCGTTATTCAGACGAAGAAAAAATGTTAAACGTTAAACGTTTCTATGCACAAGGAAAGGTAGTCGTCAGTCATCATTGTGTGATGTAAGGGTGTGTACTCCGCTCCTGTAAAATGTGACAAATACAAATAACTCTACTCACCTTACCTTTGAGCAGAGAAGGCATTTGTTTAAATATTTTATATATATTTTTTCGCGTGATGAGGATCCCTACCAACGACATATGTACACTTAATATTTATTGCAAATTATTTGAAATGGGAAGCAGAGACTAATAAGTACACAAGCAAACAATACATTATATCAATGCGGAATGTGCGATGATGACTCTTGGAGACTGATGTCGTTCGTTCATTCGATGGATGGATGATGACAAAAAGTGAAAGTGAAAGGTGAGCTTCTTGGGCACAACAAAAATCCATATAGAAAAATTGCGTGGATTTGTACGTATTGGATAAACTTGAGCCAAAAAAGAAACTGTTGGACACTTTTCTAGAATATTAATGAGCACCATATAAAGTCACTCTCAGGCGTCACATCAGGCACTTCTTTCTGCTTTTGTAAATATTTCTGTAGAATACAAAAAAGCAGACAGATGCAGAAGTTTTTTTTTTGTTTTGAAGTTTAGCCCACCTCAAAAACTGAACATGAACAAGAAGAGTATCTAATGCAAGTGCCCGGTTGTCGCCTTCGACAAAGACAGCATTTTTGTTCTGTCTAGAAGTCTAGAATTTAGTTAGGGAAATGTTTTAAAGTCTATATTTGTATGAATTGTATAAAAAAAAGTTGCTTCATTCAATAAAGTTTTAGTACCTCTAAAAAGTTGACAAAGATAATTTTGGTCTTTCACTTTGTTGGCATATGCCTTCATCTCATCATCATCATGAAATTGCAGAGATCATTTAAAACCTTGTCGTTTCACTGATTGCCACTTTTTATTGATGATTTTCTCGTGTTTCGAGTTCATCAAGGGGAGAAATTGCTCCGTTTAACCTGTGATCTTATTAGCAAACATTGAAAGGTGAACACACACGACTGTGAAAGGAGACAAAGTTGGTGTACACACATAGTTTAAAAGTCTAGAGAGCTTTATATAGAATCGAGGTAATATAATCCTAGCAATATTCCGCTCCCTCATGAATAATGCAAACATAAATTGTGCTAAAACCGAAACAGAGAGAGAGAAAGAGAAACAATGAACTTTTGAGTAAAGTTAACGTTGTTTCGAAATGCATCATTTGAAAATAGAATAATATATATTTCTTGGTACAATTACTCTAAAGTGAAAACCTTTGCTAAATGACGGTCTACGAAAGTTAATACTCTTTTATGTTATTTACGATATTTCAAAGGGGTTAAATCTAACTTTTTTTACAACTTGATCGTATATGTTGAGAGTAAAATGATCAGGTTGTTACTTTATGGTGGAGTTTCTAAAGCTTAGTCAATCTAAATGTAAAACGTTTTGTGTAAATTTTCATTTTGACATGGATTTTTTTTCCTCTCTGATTTGGACACAAAGAGGATGAGTATTTGCTTAAGGATGCATTTATGAATATTACTCCTTTTTGTGTTTAAGCGTATATTCCACCTAATCATGTATGCATTGGGGTAGTATTTCAAAGGACATATTAAATATTCGTTTTGACAGGCGGGCTGAACAGGTTACAACCTACGTACGAAAAACGGTGACTTGCGAGACTCTCTTCCATTATCATTATTACAGCGCTAGCCGTTTTGTCACCTTGATTCAGGTCTAAAGGAACAAAAGAAGTACGTTTGAGAGTTTTGTTTGTTGCCCCCACACGGCATAAAACACGCAACACCCTCCTCTCAGCTTGAAGGAAACGAGGTCAGAGAGACGAAAACGTTGAGTTTTCTGTGCTACGTTTTGATATATATATATTTACTAAGGCAAGGACTAAGAATAATTCACCCAAGGGTTCCTTCTTTAAAGTTAAGATGACCAGAGGCAAACTTACTAAAAATTCTTATCGTCAAAAAAATCAGCGACAAGCAAAACCTAACCACAACCACCCTTTCTACCTTGTGACGTAACCCGATCAAGGTCTTCCTTTCACCGGGATCTGAAAACTTGGAGGTGGTTCCATTTAAAGTAATTTTTTTCAGGCTCCTTTCAAAAATCTCCGCTGAAGACGAACATGTTTCTTTTCGGACCGATCGCGGATATTATTACAAAGTAGAAAGGTGAAGTTATTCGACGAGAAGAGGACTATTAGCAAAATGGTCAAATGTGGATTTCGCTCTGCAAAAAGCAACCGGATCTAATTCGACCTGTGGAATATGCAATTTTTTTGCGCTTCATATTCGTCGGCGGTGAAGCCTTTCTGCCTCTCTCTCTCTCTTGGTCAAAGGGCGTAGGTGTCAATATAATGTTTTCAGGGAATGATGACAAGTATGGTGTGGGAAGCCATTTTTGGGGAAGCAGCTTTTCTCACTACTCCACAGTCTATTGACTTTCAAAAAATATATGTATATATTGCATGTGTGTATTGTATACTCAGACTCACATTTTGTTTATTCACTTGTTTCGTTCGTGTGGATGATGATGACGAGAGGTGACTGAATGCAAGTGGATTTGGAGTGAAGTGGAAAAAGAGCACAGTATATTTTTTGTTTCCTACTTGAAAACTACCTGAAAATATACACACAAAAGAGAAGAGAGAATTTCCCTTGTCAGCCATTCAACCATTCTCTTGACAAAATATTATAGCGAATAATTTTCCAACAAAAAAGTACATACCCACAATATGATATAATCATATCTTTTTGAGAGAGGAGTCGCTAACTCCTTTCCCATGTGTGAGTGTTGCAAAAAAAGTGCAGAGGCAGAAGACAAGATTTTGCTTCAAGCTTCAAATAATACATGCAGAAAGCGATTTGCAAAGGTTTACGAAAGGTCAAGTCTTGTCTTCTTGTGAAGTCTTAAGATTTTTGGCATTGGGATTACGGATTAGTCAGTGGACACATGGACACAGATTTTTTAAGACCATGTTGAAACACTCTCCTCCACACTCCACACACCACCACCATATTACGCGTTAGACAATCATTTTCTTATGAATAAATATATCCACTCGTCCTCTTTCATTAGCCTTTTGACTCTGTCTCGTCTCCTCTTGATGTTTCGTTGGCATAATTAATTGCTCTGCTGCCGCAAAAGGATGGTTTCAGGGGTGATTTGAGTGAAGTCTGCTCTTTTCACGCTTGTAATCTTATAAAAACACTTTTTTTTAATCTTTTCTCTCTTTGTTCTGAGTCAGAAGATAATCTCTTCACATTTTCTTGCTCCTGATGATGATGTCGGTAAAGAC